>PVKE010000924.1:0-116686 GCA_004027555.1 Craseonycteris thonglongyai | reverse complement strand
CATAGCAGTCATGCTGCGTCTCTTTTCAGAGAGAGATCTGATGGAAAAGGAAGCGAAAGAAAAAAAAGAGGAACATGGAAGGGAACTAAAACACAGGTATAAAAGCCACGAAAAGAGCAAACATTGTAACATGCCTTTGACTCACTGGTCTAGGAGGCCAGTGGCCGCATGTTGGTCTGCAGTACGGGGCCCGGGTTTGTAAATGAAACTAGAGGACATGTGGCCTCTTTAGAAGGAACCTGGGACCTTGACAAACTCTATTTAAAAATAACACGTGAAACGAAGGATGATTACATCCAAATAGGATGCCTGTGCAAGTAGTATCATGAAGATAGATGCCACCCCTGCTCTGAAGTGCCTGATGCCCCACGAAGCTCAAAATGCAAAAGCTAACACATCACATCAAGCTCTCCAAGAAGGGAGGCAGCCCTCCCACTTCCCTGTTTTGTTTTTCTACATTTGTTATGCTGAGCTGCTAGGTGAAAACAAAAAAAGAAAAAGAAGGGAGAAGATAGTAAAAAGGAAGGAAGGAAGGAAGGAAGGAAGGAAGGAAGGAAGGAAGGAAGGAAGGAAAGCAGGAAGGAAGGAAAGCAGGCAAGCCCTACCTGGATTCTTGCTATAAGCCAATCAAACAAATTTGTGTTGTTTTCTGTGGTGACGGTTAGCTTTTGTTTACTCTCTGATGATACAGAAAAATGGACACAAATTTCAAAATGCTTTATTACAGCATACTCTGTCACTGATTTAAATTCTTCTTTGTATGGCTTGGTCTTATTTTAGACATGTTCATCTTCCCAAATCTGGTAAACTTCTTGACAACATATTTCTTCCAGGATTATTTAAACAGAACCTGTTCATAGATACTTGTTGCCTAGTGGTTATAGATTTCACATTGAAGACACCAGGTAATACTTGTATCTATTTTTATATTACTTATTTGCCCCCAGCCGCCAACCTCAGCCTTTCACGTGTGTGTGTGTGTGTGTGTGTGTGTGTGTGTGTGTGAGTCTCCAAAGGAAGTACAAGATAGCTATATAGGTACCGTAATAACTATGGAACTTCAGTGTAGGTTGTCAGGAGTCCTAGTAAGCAAGGGCCCCGTCCTTGCCTCTGTGCTTACAGGTGGCCTGCGAAGGTGGCTTCGAGCTCTGCTCCTTGTGTGAAGACCCAGGTATCTGCAAGAAGGGGACTGAATCCTCTAGCAAGGGAAGCTTAGAAGGTTGGCACTCTAGCTCTTCATGGACCATGGAATTGTGAAGAAAAGAAGTCACAAAGGTCAAGGATAAATGTCCTCCTACATTCTTTGAGTGCTTATCTAAATCCCTCAACAGGAGTGTTTATAACCTGAAAAAGAGCAAGGTAACAGTTAGAGAGCAAAATATGGAATACTCAGCCACCTAGAGCTGGGGATCCCGAGCAGGAAACACCATTAAGTACACTGAAAAAGTAATTCATTAAAGCTCTCTGGGAACAGCACTCTTAGTGACACAAGAGTGGTGTGTTCTTGGGGAAGCTGGATGGCTCAGCGGGTTGAGCGCTCACTTTGCAGCCCCGAGGTCCAAGGACTGAATCCTGGTCCTAGCTCATTTGGACCCATACGCTGAACTGGGGTGTGCCTCCCATGGGGAGGGGGCAAGCTTCCATGTGGGAGTCCCCCAGTTCAGTGTGGGGGGTGTGCCTCCCATGCAGGCCCCATTCCTGCCCTGCACGGCCCCTGCCCACCTGTGTAGAATGAAACTATATCAAAAAACTAATGACATGCAACTATGGAGACTGCTCTGCCCCCTTCCCCTCCATCCTGTCTCTCTGTCAAAAACAATTTAAAAAAAAAGACTGGTGCTCTTGGAGCTGTCCAACATGGAAACTCTTCCTGGGAACTCCTGAGAAGGCACAGGACCGTGAAGTCATCTCCTTCCTGATAATACACGTGTGTGTGGAAGACAAAAGCCAAAGTGTGTTACTGGCTGTGATAGTCATTGACCCCAAGAACCTGGAATGCTGCCAGTCTAAGAATCATAGTCAGTTATGACCAGAAGTGAAATGAGATCATTTTAAGAATGTGAGGATTAAATGTCTCAAGAATGGCAGTGACCCCCAGAAACTTCTCTAGTGATTCCCTAGTCAGGATGATTATCAAAATCACCGGAGGGAGTTATTCACAACACAGAATTTCCATATCCACCCAGTAACCATCAGAAACTCAAAACAAGGGGCCTCAGAACGCTTCTGTACGAAAGGCTCCCAGGTGATCCTGATGGAATGGAACTGGTTTGGAAACCACTGTCGTATACGGACCAAAAAATAGGTTTCCCACAGCCAGGTAGCAAACACGTGTCCTTGACCCTTTAAAAACTAACCAGAAAGTCATTCATCAGTTTCCTCAGTCTTTAATCAGTACCATTTTCCAGGTGAAACAGAGCTGAATAATTAATAGTCTCTAATTTTGCTGCAGAACAAGAGCTCTCTGGGGAGGCAGAGGGGAGCTGATGTGGAATTCGCCAGCAGGGATCTGGCGCTGACAGCTTGCCTGAGCTGTAGATTAGCTCAAGAAACGCAACCTCCCCTTGTCTCCAGCAGGAAAGACGATGGACTCCTCTAGCTACTTCTCAGTGGTTTTTGTTTTAGATCCTCTCTGTGCAGGACAAAACTTCATCGCACTCCTCTAGACATTCTGGGGGATGGGAGGGTGTTTAGTGGGGGGATTTCAGTCTCTGTACATCTACTGAGAAGATAAGTCAGGGTTATGGCTCAAAATAAAGAAAGGAGACCAGCAGGGCCACAGAAGTTAGACATGAATGGTTGAAAACAAGGTGGGTTATGTGGGAATGGGAAAATCGGAACCACAATCCATGGCTTGGGAGTAAGACTTCAGGAGAGACCAATGACACCAACGAACTGTGTAACATGTGGGGAGCATGTATTTGGTGGAGTGAAAGCAGGACACGGGGTTGAAGTCTGGCTATACCTCATCCCTCTCTAGATGGCACCTTGTCCATATTCCGTGATGGCACTACAAGAGTTGTTACGTTTCATGTCCCTTCCTCTCCTAGGCTGTGAACTCGCTGAGCTCGGGGAACGTGTGCATTCCCCCTTTGGATCCCTTGTATTATTTAACAGGATTCCTAGCACATAGTCAGCTCTCAGTAAATGTCGAATGAGTGAGCGAACCAGCTGTAGCTATGAGAATATTACCCATGGACCAGTTTTGCAGACGTTCTGAGTTAAGAAAATGGTGGGAATGCTGGGATAGCTCAGTGGTTGAGCGTTTGCCTCCCAATCACAAGGTCGGGATTCAGTTCCTGGCCCTGGCCCGTGCAACCTCATCTGCTGAACTTCAGTGCAATGGGTAACCACCGGAATGGCAGTGAAGGTGCTCGCCTTCCATGCAGGAGGTCCCTGGTTCTGTTCTCGCCCCACAGGGCCCCACATCCACCTGCGTGGAATGAAACTGTGTCACAACTAATGATGTACAACTATGGACCCTTCCCGCCCTGTCTCGTTCTCTCACCTTCACTCCAACACTAACATTAAAAAATATGTATTATAAAAAAAAAAAAGGAAAGAAAATGTTGAAAAGGTCCCAAATATGTTCCAAAAATAGGTCTGAGTCTTGAGCCGTCTCTAGAAGGAAATGTTTGGGAATTATCATTCAGGTATGTGTGGTTCTTACTCTTGTTGGTTGGGTTTTTGGTAAAGCTGTATTTGTTTGCAAAGCATTTAAAACCAAAAGTAACAAAGAAACAAAAGCTCATGGGCAGGGTCAGTAGTTCAGTGGTTACCTGAGGGGAAGGGGGAAAGGGATGGGCGAGCTGGGGGGAGTAGGGAGGGGGCTTTCAACGTATGGTGGTGGAAAGAGCGGATTCTGCGTGGTGAGCACATAATGTGATGCACAGACACTGTATGGAGAACTATGCACCCGGAACCTGTGGGGAGAATTGTGGAGAAAGCCCCAGGTGGTCCAGGCGAGGGGCCAGACAAAATGGAGTAGCCGACTTCCGCCGGAACATGATTGGCCTTTCTGCTGGTCACAGAAGCTGAATGGAGCCCCCATGCGCCGGGACGCCCGTGGGCCCCGGGCCTCGGCTGCTCCTCCTGCTCTATGTGGACAAAGGCTGTGTCGCGCTTTTCTCGGGCTCCTCATCTCTCCTCTCTTTTTTTTTTTTTTTTTAAGATTTATTTTTACTTTCTGTTTTTCACACAGAAAGACAGACAGAAGGGGCAGAGCCTAGAGTCGTCTCCACAGTTGTTTGTCACCAGTTTCTGACGCAGTTTCGTTTCTCAGGTGGACAGGGGGCTGTGCAGGGCCCGAGGGCCTCCCGCATGGAGCTCGGCCCCACTGGGGGCCTCCTACGTGGGAAACACACCCAGGCTGGAGCCGGGGAGCCTCCACATGGGAAGCCCACCCCAGTGAGAACCCAACTGGGGGCCACACCCCAGTTCAGCATATGGGTCCTCACGGGCTGGGGCCGGGATTCGATCCCCTGACTCCGGGGCTGCAGGACGAGCTCTCAATCCACTGACGCATTCCGGCTTCTCCTCCTAGTCTCTTCTTTAGCCTGGGCATCTCACCACCGTGACCCACCCTAACTGAGCAGCTCGGGGCCAACAGAACCCACATACTTTTTACAAACCAGTGTCACCCCAGGAAATTTATTTTTTTTAAGATTTATTTTTATTGTTTTTGACAGAGAGTAAGAGAGATACAGAGACAGAGAGAAGGGGGAGGGCCCAGAGCAGTCTCCATAGTTGCACATCACTGGTTTTTCCACATAGTTTCATTCCACAGGTGGGCGTGGGGCTGCACAGGGCAGGAACTGGGCCGGGGTCTCACCCAGTGAGAACTGAACTGGGGACACTCCCCAGCTCAGCATATGGGTCCACACGGGCCGGGGCCGGGATTCGATCCTCGGTCCCCGGGGCTGCAAAGTGAGCGCTTAACCCACTGAGCCATCCCGGCTTTCCCATCCCCATAAATTTAACAACTTAAAAAAAAAAACATGGCATCGTCTCTCTGTCGCAGTCATATTTCCTGGGTTTCGTCCTTTGCTAATGAGCTCACTACACAGCGTTTACAAGGTGTAGGGTGACGATGCCCCCCACCCCTGCCGTTGGTGTCTGAGTGGTACTGTTAATAGCTAGCTGCTTTCTTTTTCTCATTAGAGTCTGACATTTTAGAAGCCAAATGCTGTTCCACACTCTATTAGCCTATGGGAACTGCGGTTCAGAACAACGAGAAAGTAAAAATGGAAAAATATAAGAAATGTCACTACCAGATGATCACTTTAGCTCATTCACCTGCTGACCCCTGGGAATTTAGGGACAATCCCTTATTCAGATTATAAAAAGAATGGTGCAAAGAGCCCGGAAAAGAGCGGACCTGCTCCGAATATGTTGTATGTCACAGCTGGTAAATTTGACTGAGTCACAGGTGGTGTCACCTGGCACTGTATTCATCCGTTAAGAGTTGCTGCACAGTAAAGCGCTGAATTTCAGTGGCATACAGCATTCAGGTGTTGGTTTCACTCACATGGGCTGCTCTAGGCTGAGGCTGACTGGGTGGCCCTAAGCTACCTCCTGGGCCCAGGCCTGTGTGCATGTTTTTCTCCTCTCACGGAAGGTTTTCCAGGGGAAGCTCTGTTCATGGCAGTGGCAGAACAAGAGGGGCCACACGATCAGGCAAGAACGTCTCAAACTCCTACTTATGAAACTGACTGACATCTCATTGGCCAAAGCAGATCATGTGGATAAGGCCAAGCTCAAAGGGCAGTGAAGCATGTTCTTTCCATGAAAGTGGCAGGGGAGGAAGCAAATATTTTTAAATGACAGTTAAATGACCATAGGCAGAGCCTGAGCCCCATGCATTTCAAGAGTGAAGGATGTCCTTATACTAAGGAGGTCAAGGGCAGGTCGTTCTTGGATCATTAAGTTCCAGATGTCTTTACTCTCAGACATTGCTGATAGGAGAGTGAATTAATACCATCTTTCCACAATACGTGTTAGCAAGTTCTTACCTGTTGACTTCTAGAAATTCTCCTGAGATGCGTAGAAAGATTTTTACATAAAGTCATCGATCTCACTTTTCTATGAGTGAAATCCTAGAAACAACTACCGGGGAAGGGATGAATAAAATATAGCACATCCAGAAGATGAAATATCTGTGCCACATTACAGTTAGTAGACAACATCGCCAACATAATTAATGAAAACAAGCATGTTACAAAGCTATAGGCATCATATCCTAATTTGGTGTTTAAATCATGTACATATCAGTTTTCATATTAAGGTTCTGTGGAGATATAACATAAAATATAATAATCGTTATCTTGGGTAAAGACAGTTTTGCTCTGAAGTCCGCTATGCCCTTCCTCCTTAGCACTTGAAGAAAAATAGATTATCCAGGGATTACATTTGCGTGAGTTCAGGAGGAGGCATGTGATTTAGTTTCTAAAACCAAAATGTGAGTACAAGTAATGTTTGTCCATAAATTTTTGCACAAGGGTTCTTTACTCTCTTCCAAATAGCTGGAAGAGGCGATGGTTAGAATAAACTGGTAAGCTACATCAATGGCAGAACTATCCTACTTGAAATACGGTATTCTCAGAATTCTTATGTGAGAGGGAAATTAATTTTTATAATCTCTAATTCACTCAATTTTAGGATGACTTTATTATAGCAACTAGCATGAACTCTAACTAATATGCTGGATCAATTATTTGTATTCTCTTCTATATGGTTTTCTGCATTTTCCAAAATTTCTATTTTGGATAAATAGCAATGTATAATAAACACACAAAATGACAAATATTTTTTTAAACCTAGACATCTTACTCCAAGACTTACTGAAAATAATGAATTATAAATGCCTTGAGCAGGTATCCTTTGTTTTCTCTTTCATTCTTATTACATTTATGGGGCAGAAAAGTCACAGTGATTCTTAGGCTCTGCCATTTCTCTTATCTTCCCCATGTTTTGAAGACCTTTTTTTTTTTTTAAAGATTTATTTTATTGATTTTTGACAGAGAGAAACAGAGACAGAGAGAGACACAGAGAAGGGGGAGGGCCCAGAGTAATCTTCATAGTTGACATTAGTTTTCCATATAGTTTCACTCCACAGGTGGGCACAGGGCTGCGCAGGGCAGGAACTGGGCCGGGAGCCTCCCACATGGGTCCCACCCAGCAAGAACTGAACTGGGGGCACACCCCAGTTCAGCATGTGGGTCCGCATGGGCCAGGGCTGGGATTCGATCCTCGGTCCTCGGGGCTTCAAAGCGAGCGCTTTACCGGCTGAGCCATCCCAGCTTTCCCTTGAAGACCTTTTTTAACCAAGGAAGTTTGGAAAATAGGATGTAGAGTTTGCAGCTCAGGCCAAAATGGGTTTGACATTAATTCTAAAATTTGGATAAGTTATCTAACCTCTCTGTGTCTCAAATTTTCCTCAACTATAAAACTTGCAAGACAATTGTGAAGATGAAATGAGTGTGTAAGGGAATAAATACTCAGTGAGATGTAAGTTTCCTTTACTTCATTTCCTTCATTCACTTGGTATTGAGAAATGTATGAAATGTACAATTTTGTCTTCCTAAGTTTGTGCATTGACCTCTCATTTAAAATTTCACACTCCTGTGGACAGGAGAATTATAGCATGACATGACTAAATGTGTCACTGAATTCTTCTTTCCTGTTCATTTTCTCATTAGGCAGCTGGCTAGTCATGTTAGGGAAGGAATATGCTGACAGGCTTTCAAGGTTAGTATAACATTCCACCACCTCCTCTCTAACTCATATATACGTGTGTATTTTTGCAAAATATAGCTGAGGCAGAGATTGTGTTGCTCTGGGTAAAAATTAGAGCCTACTTTGTGTAAGTAAACACAATTAAAAAGCAAGGGGAGAGGAAGGATGGAAACAGAAAGAACGGCACAGTCTGCAAAAGCACTGTATGGGAATTTCATTGCATATGTTTTCTGAAAAGACCAGAAATAACAACATGCATAGTCATGAAGCTCAAATTAAACTCACTAACTCCTACAGACACTCATAACCTTTCCTTTAAGCTGTACCTCTCCTCTCTCGTTAAATTTGAATATTAAATCTACTTTAAATCTTGTGTTCAACATCCGTGGGCAACACACACACACACACACAATATTTTTAGGTGGTAAATCTTTTTTTTTTTTTCTTCTTAATTTTATTGTTTGAGAGAAGGAGAGAGAGGGGAAGAGAGGGGAGAGAAGTGGGGAGGGCCTAGAGCAGTCTCCATAGTTGTACACCATTAGTTGTGACATGGTTTCATTCCACAAAGGTGCATGTGGGGCTGTCTGGGTCAGGAACTGAACTAGGGGCCTCCTTCAGTCATGCCACAGTTCAGTATATGGGTTTGCAAGGTAGGGGTGTGAATTGAACCCCAGACCTTGCAATTGCAAGGAAAGTGCTCAACCACTGAGCTATTCCAGCATCCCTGGTGGTGAACCTTTAATGCAATATTTAAAGATTTCAGCTACTGTCCTTGTTTTTCTCCTTCCCTTTCAGGATATCTTCTCTCATCCTCATTCTCTCAATCTCTCTTCTGTTCCTCTTTCTCCCTTCCTTCCTACTCAAATCTAGCCTTTCCATTATCTCTTTTAACCTCAATTCCTCTCAACTGCTAAGATTTTTTGGTCTTATTTTCCTCTTAATATTTTCCTGGTTTGTATAACCCAAATTTTATATATCCCCTCTTTGTATATCCCACACTTCTGATCTTGTGGAGGTAAAGGCGATGAGGTTGTCAGAAGAGATGCATTCATTTGCTGTTCTCTTCCACTGCCACGTTGCATTTTAACAGTCATTTGTATGGATGTGAGCCTTACAAAACTCTCTAGTAATTGCTCTCACCGAAGAAACAAAATGAGGATCTAAAGAATAGGTGGTTTTTAATGTGCGTTATACTTGCTGCTGACACCCTGCTTGTGACAATAATTATAATTTTGCATGGGGTGTTTTTCTCTCGGGGAGCATTTGAGTTGTTGTGCCAGACAGAAGATACTGAAACCAGTTTAATGAATGTCTGAACCATTCCCTGTATTTCATGGTTGTGAACTTGGTTTGATTTGTTGCACTGCTTATAAAGCTGCATTTTTCTGGAACAAATGGAGTCATCAGAGGTGAAATCCGAGTACCAGGGGCTAGGTCATACTTCACCAAGGTTCAAGGTAAAGGGCTATGAAGACATTCACACAGAGGCAGTTGTTATTTCAAGGTGTGACAGCAAAAGGAAACTAGAGCTCTGGTCAGTTACCAGACAGAGGAGCAGGCGTGGGGAGAGAGGGGACCCATGTGCATGCTGAAGACCTTCTGTGGGGCCTGCCTGGGGTTCTGATGAGGAACGTGCGTGAAGCCGTGAGAGAATCAGAGGTGCTGTAAGGATGAGGCCATCTGCAGAGCAGTGGTAGGGAAGAAACAGAAAAGACTGCTCCAGAAAGAAAGCAAAAGCCCCCAGAGTGGCTGGCAATGATAGTGAACAATATATCTACCATTACAGTGAGCTTAGGTCAGGCTATGCATTACCCTCAGTGTATTTCACACATGACCTCATTTAAATATAGGGATGAGGGAAGCCGGGATGCTGAGCGCTCGCTTTGCAGCCCTGGGGACCAGGGGTCAAGTCCCTGCGCTGGCCCATGAGGACCCATATGCTGAACTGGGGTGTGCTTCACATGCAGGAGGCACCCAGTTCAGTTCTCGCCGCCCCCCCACACACCCCCACTGCCCCTGGTCTGACCCTTGGCTCCAGGGGATGTGCCTCCCATGTGGGAGGCCCCCAGCCTGGTTCCTGCCCTGCACAGTCCTCAGCCCACCTGTGTGGAATGAAACCATGTTGAAAACTGATGACATACAACTACGAAGACTGTCTGGGCCCTCCCCCTTCTCTCTGTCTCTCTCTGTCTCTGTCCCTCTCTGTCTCTGTCAAAAACAATAAAATAAATCTTTAAAAACAAACAAACAAACAAATAAATAAATATAGGAATAATGTCTTGCCCATCAGAGAAAAGTAAGGAGGGTTGAAAATTAGAATTCTAGAGAATCCTGAAAGAAACAGGACCAAGGAGCCTCAGCCAGGAATTACAGAAAAGCACTTTCAGTAGCTAAAAGTAAACTGTTAGATAAATAGATGCTTTTTCTTTGGAGAAATTCTTTCTTGAATCAATACATATGCAAGTTATACACTCTTGCTCATTAACTGCATCAGCACTGGGCTAAGCAGTACATGTGCATTCTCGCTCTCTTCAGAGGAAGTCTGGAATGCAGACATCTTACAAGGAAACTGGGGTTTCAACGATTTGAGGAATTTCCCTGAGGCTCTAACGCTGAAAAATGGCCGAGCTAGAATTTAAACCCAGAACTGTTCTCCAGGCTCTGTCCTCTAATCACTGTAATATGCTGTCTCTGGTCTCGCCTTTTCTATTCGTATTTCTTTCTGAAGCTTCCCTGTTGGAGATAATTCTCCTCTACACTCCTCAACAAATCTGACCATGTTCCTAACTATTACTGTAACTGAAAGAAATATTCAATTATCGTATTTTACCAGAACAGAGTGCCCTGAATCCTTCTCTGCCTATGGCACAATTTGATACCACCTGAAACTCTGAATAAGCATACACATTTACAGAACATCTCCACCCTTCAGCTCAAACTCTCTGGATGCCGATGATGAATGCTAAATCGTAGAGCTCAGCTTTGTGTCATCAGATCAGCTTGCATTTCGTTAGCACCTGTCATCCCCATGACGACCAAAGGAAATTACCACCATAGACTAAAATGCATCTCTCTATAGTTGTCTCTTTGTCCCCCTGGGGATACAGTTTCTCAGAGTCAGAGTCTTGAAGAATTACAGATCCACTTAAAGCAAGATAAATCTGAAGCTGGAGATATTACAACTACATGTAGAATTTTTAATACTGCAGGGGTTAAATGTACCACCATTACATTCTTGAGTCTAAATTAATTTTCTTTGAAAAGTAGCACTGTGCTAATGGCCTCTCAAATTCTATATTCTATATTAAAAATCCAATGTTGATTTGCTTACTGAGAATTGTGTTTTTATATTATCCTTAATGCCACATGCTTCTTTTAAATAATGACAATGCTCTTCATCACAGACTCAAGGGAAAAAGTCTTCCCAACCATTAATTTTTTAATTACAAATAATTCAACATATACTAAGTGCTAATTATTTTAAACATTCTTCTTGGTGATGGAATGCAAGAAAAAGAGATAAGAATATAAACAATGAACAGTTTTAATAAAAATGCTGATTAAATTTTTAAAAAGAATATAAAGAGTGAATAAGCCATAATACCTGCTCTAAAGAAACTCACCAATATAACAGGATAAACAGATATAAACCATCTCCACACATATTAGACATGATATAGTTATAATATATACAAGTTTTGTGGGGCCCAGAAGAGGAAGCAATGAATTCTCCCTGAAGGAATAGGGAATGACCATTAAAGGAGATGGTACCATATGTCCTGACAACGACAGTGTTGGTAGGAAGTTCCTCTTGAGTCTCTCATGTTTCTGCATATCTTGTGACTAAAATATTACCTCTTTGTTCTAGACTATCTTTTCAAGGACGTTTGTATAGCGAACACACTTGGAAAATAGAGCTAAATGTCTTCCTTCTGAGCCAAAGGCTGATTTTCTTACTTCCCATTATAATAAAGATAATGTTTCCCTTGGAAGCAAAGAGCAGCTAGGCTTGCAGCCCATCATAAAAGAGGCATGTTCCCTAAGCTTGGGGTTCTGCAGCTGAGATGTAACAGCTAAGTAACATCCACCTGAGCTCTCCACATCAACCCCAAAGGACTTGGGGACAAGGGGAAGAGGAGATGACAAACTTGACATTCGTGGTCTTTGCTCTGCCTTTAGTACTAACGTTCTTTGTCTCTGGCCCAAGAGTTTCACGTCTTCCTGCAACATCCATGAAATGCTAACACGCTAACATGTTAGCTGGGAAGGTCAGTCTCAGGCCCTTCACGTTTCCTTACAGCCTTTACTGTAGGCTAAATACTTGTCTAAGCACTTTGTACTTATTGGCTCACTCTCACAGCACTGCTCAGTGTAGGTGCCCCTTGATCTGCAGTTTCACTTTTTGCCATTTCAGTTACCCAAGTTCAACTGAGTCCAAAAATATGAAGCTAAAAAATTCTAGAAATAGACAATTTGTAAGTGACACATCATTTTGAATGGTGTGAACATTTTTCAAGCCGTCCTGCTCCATCCCACCTGGGACATGAATCGTCCCTTTGTCTAGTCTATTCATGCTATATACTCTGCCTGCCTGGCAGTCACTTAGTCTCCATCTGGGTTATCAGATCCACTGTTGTGGTATCACAGTGCATGTTTTATTTTATGTAATAATGCCCAAAGCACAAGAGTAGTTTAAACTCTATTGTAGGTGTGCAGGTAAAGGATATAACACAAGGTGTTTCAGGTTCAATACTATTTGTGGTTTCAAGGCATCTACTGAGGGTCTTGGACCAGATCCCCATAGATAAGAGGAGCTACTGCACTATTACTATCATCATCCCTGTATTACTAGTAAAGAGATTACATAAGAAAATAGGAGGTTACATGAGCACCAGAGATGTGATATGAATCTGTGAAATCTGGATTGAGAATCTGCAAACTTTACTACCAGGCATAGCTACTTCCATGGGTGAGAGGTCAATGCACTCCATTGCTGATGGGTGGGAAGCTGTGTCGTGACTTGCAGTTTGGCTTTTGCATAAAAAAATATTCTGGTCACGTTGCAAGGAATTACGAAAGAGCCTCTTAGGGGAGTAGGAACCAGTGCTCAAATGTTCACACAGCCACAGAAATGGGATGGGATTATCCAGGGAGATTTCAGGTGGTGGGGGAGGAGCCAACAAGGAAACTGACAAGGTGTCATACCAGGGAATCACAGGAGTGTGGTATTAGAAGAGCCAAGATCGGAAATGTTCCAAGGTGAAGTGGTTTATAAAAAGCACCCTTTGAATTTGGCAACATAAAAGATGCTGTAATGTTCATTAAGGTCGTTTTGATAGAATGGTGATGATAGAAGCTAGTCTAGAAAAGAGTAAAGAAAATTAGTTGTATGGACAACTTTTTTCTAGAAGTTTTGATTGAAAGGATATTAACTAGAGGAATATGATGACATAGTAACCTTTCATTTTATTTTATGTTTTTAATTTAGATGGGAATGGTGTCATGGAGATAGAAAAAATTGATTATGTTCAAGATCACAGATAACCAAAGTAGAACATTCTTTAAAAAGAGAGAATATGATTTTAAAAGGTGGGGAGGGGCTAAAGAGAAGAGACTAATCCAAGATCTCCAGCAAGTTAATGGCAGTAAAAGGATTGAAACTCAGACCTGTATTCCCATCCCCCCACCCCCCCTTAACCTTACTTTTTAAAATACTATTCAATGCTGCTTTTTCATCCAGAATTCACCAAAGAAGCAGTAATGAGTTTTTTACCATTAGATTGCTCAAATTAGATTTCATTAGTAAAACAAATTTTTTCAGAGAAAACTCTTTGAAAATATAAATCTAATTAAGGGGGAAAATGCAATACATGCCAAGGGTCATTATGGTTTAAAATTGGTATTTTTGTTCTTATATTTGCATGGTTTAGTGATTGATGTGAGCTGAGCCAAAAGTAGCTTTACAAAATACTCTGGCTTTTATTGGCTGACATACTTTCTGAACACATCAAGTCCCCCAGGAAGCTGGAAACCTCCGTTGTTTTCCATTCTTTTCCCTCATCATCCCTTTCCATTTATTGGACCTTTATTAGCTTGGTGCCTACTTTCCCCAGCTTCTGCCTCCAGCTTCTACTGAAAATTAGAAGACCTCCCCCAGGAAACAGAGGATATGGAATCCAGTGCTCATTTCATCCAGCATCATCAATAAACCATCAGGCATATTAATTTTGGTTTTATTTCATTTGTCAAGCATATTTTTATTCAACAAAGTTTTAATGAGTGTGAATTCCGAGCCACAAACCCAGTGGGGCCGACTTCACTCCAGGTTGCCAAGTTATGTTGCAATGAGAGTGCAAAAACCAAAAACAAAGGATCTTACTTAAGGGAGAATGAACTCTGTTCATTTCTTTTGACAAGCGTAATAAAGTTTTATTTGTAAAAATACTTAAAAGTATACAGATAAACTTACTGTTGTCCATCATGTAAAATTCATAAAATAATTACAATGAAAGTTCATGCTGAGACAGCTGGCAGCTTAGTTCTTGCCTTTTTTATAAAGAGAGACACCAGCAAGCAGAGGTGTGTGTGTGGGTGGGTGTGTGTGTGCATGCACATGTGCAAGTGCCCTCACTAGCACAGGTGAGTTCACGCAAACATAACACCCACAAATTTTGTGGTGGCATCTGAAAATAGAAATTGCTGTTTATCTTCATACTTACCTATGTATAATCATTTAGGATTTTCCATTTTTACTGTATATAGACTCGTATGTATATGGTTTTGCAGGTAGCAAATCAGTGTATTTTTGCTCTCCTCAAGGAGGTAGTAATTTCTCGATGGCAAGAATTTTGGCTTTTTTTTTTTTTAAGATTTATTTTATTGTTTTTGACAGACAGAGACAGAGAGAGTCAGAGAGGAGGGGGAGGGCCCAGTGCAATCTCCATAGTTGTATATCATCCGTTTTCAACATGGTTTCATTCTACACAAGTGGGCAGGGGCCATGCAGGGCGGGAACTGAACCAGGGGCCTCCCCCATGGGAGACATGCCCCCTTGGTGCCTTGAGCCAGGGGCTGAACAGTGGGCAGGGGAGGACAAGAACTGAACTGGGGACCTCCCACATGGAAGCACACCCCAGTTCAGCATATGGGTCCACATGGGCTGGGGCCAGGATTCGATCCTTGGTCCCTGGGGCTGCAAAGCGAACATTTAACTCGCTGAACCATCTGGCTTCCCCCGGGCTTTATTTTTGATGTATGACCCCCCCATAACTGTCTCTTACATAGTGTCCTAGGGACACCATCCATGCAGATGCAGCCACTGTCACTGCTGGAGTTACAGGCTGAATCAGGGACTGGATAGAGGTAGAGACAGGAAGGTGGGAAGTGGGTGCTGATGTGTAGACAGGTCAACTGTGTACAACAAAGTGTTAACATGGAGAGCCTGCCATGTGGGGAAGGACTAAGTGCATTTAGACGTGGGGGCCTAAGAACAGAAAGATTAAGACTCTCCAGTTTATCGCGTTCAGGGAGAATGTTTAGAGGTTGTCTAAAAGCACAATATTAAATATGGCTTCTCAGGTTTTTTCCCTACAAGCTCCAGAAAGAGTTTGGGGAGGTAATGTTAATAATTAAATGGTACTCATTAAAGTGTTTGACATTTGCTTAGTGAGATTTTCCCAGCGACATAAAAAAGTTGGGATGATTTATCCACAAGAACAGACATAACCCTGGCAAGTTAAAATTCTCCTGTAAGGAAGTGGGGGTGAGAATTACGTGCTTCTTCATACCAACACAAAGAAGCTTTGTCCAGAGTTAAATAATAATTCAATAAGATTGTAGTATGCCTAGAATTGGGGTCTAGCTCTGCGTTATATTATAAACAGTGACCGTATGAATCTGTGGCTCAGAGGTTGATAGTTTTGACTCTCTAGGCTGTTGTCTATGTTTCTAGAACAGCATCTCTTCAGCCATCAGCACCGGCATGATTGCATTAAAATAGTCCTCATTCAGAATAAAGCCCTACATTTTTAAATGATCACATATTGAATGTGAGGGGCAAATTGAACATGACGGGCACATTATGTTACTATTTTAATACAATCACCTCCAGTGATGGCACTGAGCAGTGTTATCACCACTTCATGGAGGGTGGCCAGGCCTGCTCTCCACCGCTGACTTCTACGTGCTACTTCGTCTAATCATTTTATTAATTCCCTTATTCCAAAGGGGGACAATTAGCAGACACAAGTCCCCTGGGTTTAAAATGGACCTCACCACATTACCCCAGAGGTCATTTCTCCAGCCTGGAAACTGAGCAGGAATAAAACCTCAGGCTGCAACGAGGTGTGGGCCTCTTCCCTCTCTCCGTGGTTTTCCAAGTTTCAAGTTTGGAAGAGAAATAAAGCAGTCCCGACTAGATTTGCCTTCCTGTCCACAAATTATTTTTCAAAAGGCCTCCAAGACAGCTAACTCTCCAACATGCTGGGCCTCCTGGAGCTTATTTCCAATGCAATACTCAGAGTTTACTCTTTCAACGGGGGGTGGGGTGGGGGGGTGGGGGGTGGGGAAGACATTCTGTGCTTGTGGCTTTGCTGTTAAAGTCAATTTTTCAAAAGTCACAAAAATGTCAACACATTAGTGTCTGTTCGCAAATTTTTTGACTTGTTCTAGCTGAGTCAACATCCCATAACACATACTGCACTACACTGGCATTCTGCAAGGAGGTCATTCATAAAATTGAAAAATGGGAAGTGTCTAGGCATTGATCATCATACATCCCAGGAGGAATGATTTGCAAGCAAGATACGACTTCCCTTCACACAGAATAAGTGCATAATTTGTAGGCTGCCATCTGCTCACAATTATATCATAAATAATTAAATATTCAAGGAATCTTGCTTTAAATAAAAATGTGAGGATATTTTGTGCTTTGCCACAGAGGGAAAATAAGTTTCATTCTATATGCAAACACCAGTCAATTGGAGGTGCAGATTCCCATGTTGTGTTGGGAAAGTTTCTGAGGTCACATTGCAGTTCAATGAGAAAGGTCTTGATGGAATAGTAACATCCACAAGGAACACAAAAGGGTCGCATGTCAGCAATTTACATTCCCTGGGGTAGATCCTTGTGGGAGACTACAATGGCATGTGTTAAGTGATTATGGGCAATTTCATGTCAGCAACAGCAAAAGAGACACCAACGGGCAGCTTTTCTAATAATCAAATCAAATCATCAAAATAATAAAATAATAAATAATAAAAGATTTATTTTTTATAATAAATATTTTTTATAATATTTTTATAATAAAATCAAGGCTGATTATCAATATCAATATTGATATTGTTAAACTAGATCCAAACTAACCTGGGAATAGACAGTCATCTAATTTGCTGTGTAAGCAAGTCATAGCAAAAGTACTAAGTTACTATGATTGGAATTTTTTGTCCTTGGGATTTATGTGATATATGCTAAGTCCATCCACTGTGATTGGTCGGAGAATTAAGTATGTCTTGTCTTTAAAAATTTGCTGCAAGGGCTACAGGCAGACTTGTATGTGCCATAAATATATATTCATGTAAGAGAGAAGAATGGTGAGATAAGCTCCAAATGGAGAAACCACTACAAGTGTGTGTATATGCTCCAAACAAGACACAGAAGAAACTGTCATGAGATTTATAAAATCAATATTCTTTCTTAGGTTTTCTACTTCTTGATAAAAATTCAAACTATGACAGATCTCAATGGTCAGCCTCAAACTTGGCAATGCTATTTTTAATAAACATAGAGATTTTTTTTTTTAATGTGAAATGCAGTTTCCTTTGACTTATAAGTTATTTCTCATGACTTTGTGAACTTCTTAGTCTCTACCCCTCTTCCAGGGAGTAGTACACCTTCTACTACATGAAATGTATTGCAAGATTCCAGGTTGAGGTTGAAAGATTTCAGGATTTAAAAAATCTGCCTGTAAGTGGACCCATACAGTTTAAATCCATGTTGATCAAGGGTCAACTATATCTTGCTACTACTCTTGCTTTACATGAGGAGCTTCATTTTTTGCTAAACTGTATATTCTAATTGATTCTCAAGTACAGCTTCTCTTACATGGGCGAAAGTCTCTATAAACTTATTACACTGCCAGATGCTCCATAAAAATTACACATTGTCATTTTCTTCATAAATTACAGTTCCTGTTCTTTCCAGACAGTATCCTACATCACAACCATGCAAGGATTGCTATACACTTTTTTCACCCTGATGAGAAAATGGCTAAAAATAATAGGATTTGGGACATTAAGAGTCTCTCATCAGTATTTGATTATATAAACTCTGCAAGAATCAACGTGTGCATTCAGAATCTCCTCATTTATCATGTTTCAATCTTAATTCCTATAAATCAGAACCATGATATAGAGTGTGCAGTGTTTTGGTTAGTTTTATGGAAATGTCCAGTATGATAGCCTGATACAGATGATTGGGAATATAACTCCCATTGTCTATTGTCAAAGGTCTCAAAATAATGCCATTTATACTAGATAGAATTTGGTGAAGCCAGATTTTGTTGGCTCACTGAGAATGGATCACTTAACCAACTAGGTGTGTGTATTTTCCAAAATCTTTCTCCAAATAAGATACAATGTTATTTATTAGAATTTTACTTACTGAATTATAACCCCAGGCTCTTTACACCTTTACAGAGGATTTCTCCTTCAGATGGGCAATTCCATTTGTTAGCTATGACTATTGCTAATTTGACTTTCAAAGGATATTATGTCCTGCGCCTCCACATACCTAACCAGCTTCATGCATTTCTGGAATTAATTAGATGCATACTGTTTTGCCTTGGCAAACAAGAAGAAAAATAACCTTTTTTATGCAGACAATACGTTTTATCTTCCCAAAACTTCTCCTAATAAGAAGAAAATAGTCAACACCTGACAATTTTCTGTCAGGCTGTCAAATAGAGTCCGGGAGGTGCCGTCCTTGCCAGAGGTCGCTGTCAAAGGTCTAATGGACAGGCACAACACACCACAGGTCCATGTATGCCACAGAGCAGAGCATCCTTGCCCCATACGCTCAGCTAAGAAATTAAGTTGAAGTAAAGGTGATGCACATTTCTCTCCTGGGATTCCTATATCATAGCTGTTGGGGGAAATGCAGAGGAGGAAAATGTGAGCTCACCATCAATTCCACACAATATTTTTGCTATCTGGTGCCATGTTCATTTCAGGGGTATTGGGGAGGACACAAAATTATCTGGACCACTTCTTTGCTTCCAATGTGCATTTGAAAATAAGCTTCCTGAGGCTCAAAGGGACTGTGCTTTATCCCATGGCCACTGCTGAAGAGATGGCAGAGGAAGAACTAGAACTAGATGACTGGAGGCCTAGTCTTGGCCTTGAGGGTCCCTCAAAAGTATGGCAGGAGGGGAAGCCAGGATGGCTTAGTGGGTTAAGCGCTCACTTTGCAGCCCCAGGGACCAAAGATCGAGTCCCGGCCCCAGCCCATGTGGACCCATATGCTGAACTGGGGTGTTCTTCCCATGCTGGAGGCCCCCAGTTCAGTTCTCACCCCCTGGCTTGACCCCTGGCTGGAGGGGTGTGCCTCCCATATAGGAAGCCCCCAGCCCAGTTCCCACCCTGTGGGGTCCCCACCCACCACGGGGAATGAAACCATGTGGAAAACTGTGGAGACTGCTCTGGGCCCTCCCCTTTCTCTCTGTCTCTGTCAAAAACAATAAAATAAATCTTTAAAAAAAAAAAAAAGGATGGCAGCTAAGCCTCACTCACAACGACCTCAGTAGCTCCATGTGAGGCCCCTGGGGTATCAGGTGATATAAATTGTGTATTCCCCCATGAAACTCACTGAGTATGTAACAAGAGATTGATGCCTGAAGCCACCAGAGAACGAAAGTCCCGTGTTGTTAGGAGGTTCTCCTCCGCTCATCCCACCTGTCTCCCAGGGCGCCCTGTGTGTATCTGGAAGCAGCAGGAGCATCACTGAGGCCTCGCACTCCCTCTCCCTCCTCCTCCAGAGTGTCCCCCCAACGCGGCTTCATGTAGGTTCTCCTGTGGGTTGAATGTCAGCTATATGTTTTCCACCCACTAAAACATACTTCTGCCTCACAAGAAACACGAGAAAGAGGCAACCCTGGATTGTCCATACTTGGAAATGGGAATCGTCTGAAAAAGTTTAATTCACACAGTCACCTACTTAATCTGTAGCAAAGCTCAGCACACATCTTTCTGACCCAGAACCCTCACCCTTCGACCTTGTGTGTTGTCTTCTGGGCCATGATCTCCTTTGCTTCTCACAGCCACTCAGCCACGAAGGGAGGGCAGGGTCCATCACGTCCACTCTACTATGAAGATACATGCTTCGTTCTTGGTTCGGCCTCAACTAAATCCAGCCTTCTTTCTATAACCCAGTGATGCAATGATAGTATTGGTGCAGCCTCTGATGTACGAATGGTCTTTATGTGTTTGGCTCATTGATGTATAAAAAGAATTAATTCATAATACCAAAGTTAAAGTGCTTTGTCATTTCTACCACCACCTGAGAAGCCATCTGCTGTGGTTACATCCTGTCGTGAATCTGACAATTTCTGAGAATCTATTAAGATTTGATGCTATTTGTGCAGTTAAAACGAGGATCCCCGTGAGACAGGTGATAGCTAAACGCACATACCCACTTGTAAATACGGCTATTACATGACTGTGTACACACATGCGTGTGTGTATCTTACCCAAGAGATACTCAGATGCTTCGGTCACAAGGCTGTGGCCTAAAAGAAAATTAACACTATGGTTGTGATCTTGGACAAAGTCACTTAACCTTTCTTAGTCTCAGCTACTCCATGATAAAGCAAGGATAAAAATAACTCATGAGATTATTTTGAGAATTTAGAAAGTTAATTTACATAAACATATCTTAAAAGCTACTCAGTAAACCTTTGCTTATTTACTCTACAAATATTAAGCACCTATGTCTAAAGTGTGCCGGACTCAAGAGTATTAAAGATCAACGAGACACACAAACTTAGTTGGATGAAGGACAGTGGTTTAATGTTGGGTCTTCATTCCAGGAACTCTATTCTGAAGGACGCCTTGCTTAAGACTCACGTCCATAGCTTGTTTTCAACAGTGATTTTGCTTTCTATTATGAAGAATATGCCACTGCATGTTTACATTGTTTTAGAAAATATTATCTCTTATTCTTCTTTAATTCCTTTTCACCTTCGTACCTTTCAACTTTATCTAATTATTTTTATGTTATGACTTATTTTTATGCTACTTTATTCTAAATGGTTTTAATCTTTTTACTCCATAGTTTTAAATCAGATTTAAACTATGCTTTAGATATATTCCTTATTTCTGTAATATTGATTATTTTTAAATTTGCTTTTTTGGTTTAGTTTTTCATATTTTAACGTGTATCAATATATTTTTATTTCTTATCATCCTTATATTTCTTTTTTAAATTTAATTGTATTGTTTTGAGAGAAGGTGAGAGATTAGAGATAGAGAAAAAGAGAAGGGGGAGGGCCCAGAGCAGTCTCCACACCATTAGCTGTGATTGGATTTCATTCCACACAGGTGACTGTGGGGCTTCATGGGGCAGGAACCAAACTGGGGCCTCTTGGCAGTTACCAGTTGCACCAGCATATGGGTTTGCACAGGTCGGGGCCAGGAATGGAACCCCAGACCTCACGATTGTGAGGCAAGAGCTCAACCGCTGAAATATCCTGGCATCCCCTAAAAACTGTTCTTTTAAACCCTTAAGCTTTGGGATCATTTGTCATGCAGTGATTGCTAACTAATGCAGCTACTGAGGCATAGGATAGGAATGTGACTGGACTTCAAGAATACTTGGAATAGAACACAAAGATTACCAGAACTACCGTATGTTCATATTATCTCTGCCTTCCTTTCCTTGTGAGCTTTACTCTCTATAATATTACTGATAAGCAGCTCTCTCCAATGTAATGTAAAACACACACAAATTTTCTGTCTTGTGGCTTCAACCAGGAGTCCTAGAGCTGTGGTCCTGGGGAACAGCTCTGATTAGCTGGACTTGGGTCAAGAGAGCACTTTTAAACCATTCATCTACAGCTAGAGATGAGAGGAAGGAGCTGAAACGGGGTCATATTGTGGGAAATGGCTGTCCCTCATTAGCCACGTGACAGGAGGATAAGAAGACAGCAGCTTCCAGCAAAGGGCAGGCCCTGAGTAGATCCACGGGGCTGAGCCTATAAGCACCTGAACATCACGATCTTAATTAAACACACGTTGTCAAACTTTTAGTGAAGGATTCATTTTCAGAAAATTTATTCAGAGACAATGATCTAAATTATGAGCAGATATTCACTTCTGTACATCAGGTTTAAATAGCAGGTTCTTAGATCTCACTCAACATTTATGATTTCAGATCCCTGGAGGCAGATGGAACCCAGGGATCTGCATTCTCAGACAGATGTTTATATTTTCACACAATTTGATTTTTGTTTTTAATAATCTGCTAAATAATTTTTGTATTTTCAGCCAGACACCCAGAATCATGTTCTTTCTTTTACGTTTTTTTTCTCGAGGATATTGTAAAATCAGCACTTGGGAAACCCGAACAAGGACACCTAACAACTTTCCCACACACTCTGTGTAACAATTTATGCCCAGTATGCGATAAAACAAAAAAGGAGGGTTTCATGTATTCTATTGCCTTCCTCTTTTGGGGAGGAGGGCAGTTTTAAAACATGGTACATTTCATTTTAGCACGTACTTGCACAACTGAATTATTGCCGTGCACAATTTTCCTGAGGATGTCACAGCTGTAGCAATAAATCAATAATATAAGGCCTGTCTTCGAAGATCTGCTGTTTCTACTTTATTGGTACATTTTCAACAGGGGTTTAAGGGTCTCAGGAGCTACAAATCCTTGTCTCTACTCTCCCCTTGACATTCCCTGCCACCATCACCCTCCGCCCCCAAATCTATCCTCCACACAACGACCACAGGGGTCCTCTGAGAACCTAAATCAGACCATGTTACTTTTCCGCCTTAGACTCACCAGAAGCCTCCTTTCACATTTAAAATCACGTTCAAGTCATATTGCCTACAGTAGCAAGGCCTGGCCTACTTTCTACCTGACTGTTTTCATCTCCTAGCCTACGCCTTTTTATTTTCCTCTCCGCTTTGCTGTAACGCAAACATTCCAGTAGACACCTGCCTCAGGACATCTGCACCTGCTCTTTCTCTATCCAAAACATGTTCCCTAGACATGCCCGTGACTTACTTCCTCCCTTCATTCAGGTCGCTGATAGAATGACGTCCCACCAAAGGGGTCTTCTCTATTTAAAATAACGCTCACCCCCCAACTCAAGCCTCCCGTACCCTCTTTTGTTTTTCTGTGTTGTTCTTCTCCCTTGCACTTCTCAGTACTCCAGTGCCTGGCACGCAGAAGACACTCAGTGATTATTTCTTGAATGACTGAATAAATGAATGAATGCCTGAAATAATAAGTTAATGGCCAGTTTCCTTTGACCTGGAGAAGTTTTGTCATAGAATTTCAGCATTTCCTAAAGCAGCAAACGTGCTCTCTAAAAGGCAAAACAGCCTCTTCCAAGAGCAGAGCTCGATGTTCTAAGTGCAGTTTCCAAGTGTTCTCTGAAAGTATGGTTGATAGAGTATGTGAAACTTTATATGAAATAAAACTTTAGACTGGTTTTCACTAACAAAGTGTGGCATATTCTCAGGGAAAGAACTATATATAAGTCTGAGGTTTTACTGGAATTATTTCATGCCTCCAACAGACCATGAGGCAGCGACATTGACTTTCAAAACTAACATGAAGGTGAGTTACACAGCACAGCTGGTGAGAGACTGTATTGCTAACATATTGGAGTCTGACTGGTCATTAAGCTGAATTTCACTGTTGGAAAGCTCTCAACACTGTGTACATGGTTTGTTAATAATGCATCCAGCATTAACACTGTGATGATTATTGGGAAAGGTTGCAATATCTTCCAGGAAAGACCCAGAGTTTAGTCTCAAGAGGATATTTCTAACTTCATATTTACAGCTTAAAAAGCAGGTCTTAGATTTTCAAGAACAGACAGTTAATTCACTTTGTTATATCCTCGTTCCCACTGCAGAGCTAAGCAGGGTGAAGCTTCACTATTGGCACATTTTAAATATTTCCTGATATGGTAGAAATCGAATTGGACTACAGAAGCTAATGGAGAGGCAGGTGTTGCTAATGACGATTTGCACAGCGCCCTGTGTTCAAGGCTACCTCTACCCCAAACTCAAAATTTTGCAAACTAATAGTGCTAAAATATAAGTGCACATAAGCAATTGAGCCAATCCCATGGGACTCCTTAAAAAAAAAAAAGGACTGTTAACTCTCATTTCAGTGAACCCAGCAATATACATACTATGCCTGAGGTCTACAAGTTCAGGTCCAATTATAATCCAACCATTGTTAGCAAAGCCCAGGCCAGTGGCTTGGTGCTGGTTGACAGATGAGATCATGGTGTATTATGGCAGCTGTGTGGTGTCAGAGAGAAATCCAGGATGGCCAAACTTCAGTGCAACCTGACAGTTCAATAACGATGAAGATGTTATCCTAGTTACGACGACTATGCACTTGTTAAATGAGACGGGCTGGAAGGCAGTTATTCCCAAATGCAGAAAACCAGTGAAGTGCGAGTGACCCACTGAGTGTTTAAAAATACATTCTCTGAAGTTATAGCCTAGGGATGTAAATACAGCAGATCCAAGTTAGAGCCTGGAGGTAGCGCTTCTTCTAAAACCTTCTAGGTGATCTGATACTCAGGCAGATCTTGAGACTTCTCAGTCTTCATAGTGCATTATCTAATTTCTTTAAATATGTATGCTATTGGTTCTGCTTCTCTGGAGAACCATGACTGATGCAAGGAAGGAAGGGAGGAATGATAAAGAGCCACCAACAACCTTCTAGAGGCAATGGATACATTCATTGTCATGACTGTGGTGATGGTGTCGTGAGCATACCCATCTGTCAAACTCAACAAATGGTACCTTTTAAATACGTGAAGTTTATTGTATGTCAATTATACCTTATTGTACCTCAATACAGTTGTTAAAAATTGATATTTGAAAAAAGTCCGTATATAAAGAAGAACAAATCAGCCGATGAAAGTGTGATAACAGAGTTACTTGTGAAGTGCTATAGAATCCCAGGAATCCTGGCAGAGAACAGGTTGATTCTAACGGTAGCTACTGAAAACTCTTCCCAGAGCAGGTGGGACTGCAGTGTGTGTTCCTCTCAACCCAAGGGCATTGTCTAGTTTGCATTTTCTTCCATCTTGCCTTTATCTTGACCCTTTTTAGTAGAAAGCAGTGGTTTCAAATTTGGGCTCTAAAGTTACAGGCCAGTGACCAGTTAGATAGCCATCATCTGACAGGTTAGACAACCTTTTACTCGCTCACTCTGTGAATAGGTATGTTACTGACATCTCTCAACATCAATATCCTTATTTATACAATCAGGATGACAGTGGAATCTAGTTCCTTGGGCTTATGTAATGATTCAGTGAGATAATGCATGTTACAGGCTAGGCACAATTTTCAGGACGTGGCACTTAATGTTAGCTGCTTTCATTTACCCCTCGCCTTCCTCCAAACTTCAGCCCAGATGAACTTTTCTAGGCAAACAAATGCAGCCAACTATCTCTCTAGTTCACCATTTTCTTCTTATTAACCACTTTCAGTGATTAATTCACTCCTTGCTCTTTTTTTTTGTGGGGCTCCCTATAAGTCTTACTCCCCACCCTCAGCATTTGCAGTGAGAACTGGTTAAAAACCACTTGAATTATTCAGTATTTAACAAACATATACCATTGGGAATCCTAATCTGGCTTTAAAATAAAGTTAAAAATTATATATATAATCTGTGAGTAATGTATTGCTATACTCAATTACTCAACACTGGCCAGAGCTTGAATAGATAAATGTAAAATTACTCTGGGTGATTCTTATGAAAACATATGTACATACACAGATGGGCACAGCACAGTTATTGAATATTTAAAATCATTTTGCTCATTACTAGCAAATGACTTGCCAGAATCAACTGGACGTTCAAAATCAATAGCAGGATAATTCACTCTGAATTCCAAAGTAGACAAGGGATTTCTCTGCTCACATTTCATGGTGTGCCATCAGGAGATGATTAAAGGCTTTGGCGATATGGAACCTGAAACTGGCCGTAGGACGGAGAGAGAGCGGCAGATGTTCCCAGGCTCAGCCACGGGCCCTGCGCTGGTGACAGCATCCACCCCTGCAGAATGCAGCATTGACAAAGATCAATGTAGGGGTTCCACACTTCTCTTTTGATACACCCTCCTCTCTGTAGTTCTTTCTTATTCTCATCTTCCTTCCCCTCTGCAGAGCTCAGGAGTTTATACAATATTAACTTTTCCTCATGAAAAAAGATCTGGAATTAGCCACTTAAGTTTCAGTGTGAAACCAGGCTTAATGTCTAATCCCTCTAGAGGAGTTTATATGTTAACGAGGAAAAGAAATTAAATTGTGAAATTTCAGAGAAAGGCTCGTTCAGCTAGAAGAGAAACTGGAGAGAGAAGTAAGGGGACTCTCTTTTTGTCCCAACCTCACATTACCTATTTTATCACTTATACTTGATAAAAGTGTCCCTGTTTCTGAGGTTTTTGGGGGGGTATTTTTGTTGTTTTTTTATAATGTAACATGTCACAAATTTTCTTCCTTTTTTTTTAAAGACTCATTTTTATTGTTTTTGACAGAGATAGAGACAAAGATATAGAGACAGAGACAGAGAGAAGGGGGAGGGCCCAGAGCAGTCTCCATAGTTGCACATCATTGGTTTTTCCACATAGTTTCATTCCACAGGTGGGCGGGGCTGCACAGGGCAGGGACTGGGCCAGGGTCTCACCCATACCGGTCCGCACGGGCCGGGGCCGGGATTCGATCCTCGGGCCCCAGGGCTGCAAAGTGAGCGCTTAACCCACTGAGCCATCCCGGCTTCCCCTGTTTCTGAGTTTTAAGTGAAGCTTAAAGTTGCTTATTCCATGAGCTTGCTTTCCAGGTAAAATTAGGATTTCTTCTTATGCCAAAGAAGAATCGTAGAAAAGATCTCAAGAGATTTCTTGAAGAATGAATTCACATAAAGAATTCTTTTTTAAATTAAGTACTTAGGTTTTCTGAAGTGAAAAACATCAAAGATTTTTTGCCACATATTGTTTAAAACTGAGCAAAATATGTACCAGAGGTAATTAGAAAGATATAAATCTTGTCCCTCTAAGTCACAAAACCCAGTAACACTGGTTGCCCAACGCCATTCTAAGTTGCATGAAACTAGATTTAAATTGCAAAATGTACCATACTTTTAATAGTGAAAATATAACCATGTGACATCATTCTCAGTAGTTAATGTCATCGGGAAAAAAATACATTAAAAATACATGGCACTATAACAGAGCCAAATGAGGTCAAGTTAAAAATATGAATCTTGGAGAGATCCAAGATAGTGGAGTGAGAAACACTGTGTCTGCTTCCTGCCATGAATACATGAAAACTACAACTGAATTATACAACTACCAACCTGTAGAACCATCTGAAGTCTAGCTGAAGAGAAGTTTTATAACTAAGAATATAAAGAAGAAGCCATGTCGAGACTAGTAGGAGGGGCAGAGATGCAAAAAGAGCTGGAACATTCTTCCCTCAAAATGTGATAACATTGGCTTCTTCTCATTGGTCAGACATGTCACAACTTACCATGTTTTATTTTCTCCACAGCATCTCTCAGTAACTAAACTTATCTCATGTATTTATTGATGTCGCTCTTTATTTTCTGTTCCTCTCCACTAGAATGTGTATTTATGAATGCCTGTTTCATTTCAAAATTATTTTTCACTATCTTTTTTACACAGTGCTGGCTTTCATTTTTAAATGTTCATTATCTAAATGTAAAAGAGGTCTTGAACTTGGCTTACTTCATTAAGGATGGAATAATTCTAAGGTATTGGCCGACTAACACAACATTGGTCAGAAATCAGAGTTTCTTAATCCTCTCCTATGCTTCTTGCCTGAGATTCATTGCTATATGCATTATATATCCTGGCATTCTTTCAAGGTCACGTGTGCTCTTTGATTCACTGACATCCTCAGGAGGAATAAAAACCTTCTGGTGTTGGCTGTCCTTTCCTATAATTTCAAGACAAAGCGCGAGTTCTTGCCACATCTGGGATAATCCTTCAGTCTAGAGAGTGACACACTCGATTGAATTAGCTGTGTTTCTTTCGTCGCTATTTAGGTGGCAAACAGCCCTGCCTCGGGGCATGCAGACCTGGTCTCTGATCTGGAATTAGCCTAATGCAAGGATGGTGGGTCGGACCACCATGATGTCCTTGTAGAACCACCAGCACCAGAAGTCACATTAGACGGTGGGCGTCTCAAGGACAAGAAGTGTGCCCCGTTCGTTGAGTATTGCATCTAAATCAGGATAGTTTCCAACACACGATAGTTCCCCAGAAAACATTTGAATAATTTAATGTGTTTCTATGAAGGGTGTTTCTAGAAATATATTACTGCATTCTACCCTTAGTCCTGTTTTAGTCACTGTTCTTATCAGTGTCTTAAAGAAAGACATGCTCATCTATTTTAAAAAGGATTCAAGCTGGGAGAGATTAATAACATGAACTGGGAGAGATAAATAACATAAAGCTTCAACATTATCCCAACAAAGTCGAAAGGCTGGCTTCAACTGACAGCATAAAATCTTCTAGTGATATGTGTATATTCTCATATGTAGGTGCAAAATATCAATTACACCATGTGAGACGAAGAAAACCTCATTAGCAATAGTTTATGTGAAAAAGGTCTGAATCTTATCATTGGCCATGAATTTAGGGGGCATAATATCTGTGTTTAAGGCATTTGCTAACAAAAAAACAAACAAAACTAAAGCAATGATAGGAAATTTAACACAAATATACTGAGTCAGGTAAATAATCTCAGTCTATTTCATGGTTCTCGGACCACACGTAACGAATTTACATAATCCTTGTTGCTATATGTAAAGGGATAGTCCGGGAAACTGGAGCAGCACTACGGGAACTTTAATGCTCCTATAATACAAACCATCTTGCTAGTAGGTCTGGCGTGGGATCTAAGAATCTACATTTCTAACAAGTTCCAGGTGTTGCTGATGCTGCTGGGACACAAAGAATGTTCTGAATAACAAAGAACTAACATCTTTCCAGAGAAAACGCCACACCTGCAGGACTTCTGGACCTGAAAATCAGGCCATGACAACTGTTGTGAGAACTGGACTATCTGGCATGGAGAAGATTGGAGGGATGGGGACAAATTTCTAGGCCTTCGGTTTTGAATAACTTTCCTATGAAGCAAGAACAGACTCGGGCTTTCTTCTCACCACAGGCAAAGGCAGACGTGGAAGAAGTTACAGAAGGCATATCTGGGCTAAATATAACAAAGTACATTTTAGCAGATGGAGCCATTCTGTGATGGACGGTGCTGCCTCATAACCTTGACACCTCCCGAATTAGAAATGTTTAAGCAGAAGGTGGTCGATTCCTAGTCAGGCATACAAAGAGAATCCTGGGTGAGTGCGAGGATGCACTTGATAACAACTTAAAATTCCTTGCCACATTAGGATGCTGTGCACCTTTTCACCGTCTTCTCCTTCATGGTTCCTCCTTCACCTATTGTTCCAGGACCATGAGCTTCGCTGCAGATTCTCTCTTGTGAGAAGCTGGACATGAAAATGCTCAGCAAAATATATAGCCCTACGTGAAATGCAAGTTTATCTTGGGGATTCTATGCTGCCCCATTCATTCTCTTTTCTTTCCGCATATCGGGTTGTCAGCCTCACACCGTTTCTTGGATTGAGACTGTATTCTGCAAGTGGGTGATATTCAGTTGTAAATAGGAGTCGTATTTCATACTAATGAGGCTAGCGAAGGTTGTTAAATAGTTGGATGTGTTACAAAGCAGTCACGGCACTTACAGCATACAGATATTTAGAACACATCCCGACTCCTGGGACAGTGCCATTATAACCCACCATGGACTCTGAGGGATAAATGAGTTGCTGCCTCAAACTCATGGTCAAAGCTAGGGATGGAAAAAAAATACGAGCATATCCTTTAAAATATCCGTGTAACTTTTTCTTGCTTTCTGTTGTGTCTTGATTGGGTAGCTCTAACAATTCTTAAGCTTTATATTTGGGGGTAATACTTAGATAACTGGCACCCTGAAAGATGGTGAAGGTACTTTGTTAGACTTTTTACAGGAACTGAATTGATGCCTTTGTGCCCTGAGGCAGGCCTGCTGTGTCATCTAATTAGTGATGGAAGAAGCAAAGCTAATTCAATCCAGCCCAATGCTCCAGGGACTGAAAGATCGCTCTGGGCACCCTAGGAGCAGAAGCTTCATCAGCCCAGGCAGGACGCTGATATCAAACCATTAGGCCCTTCCAGTGCTCCCTCAAATGCAGCTTTCAACACATCATATTTGACGAAAATGAATGTCACAGGCGGGAGGCTTCCAAAGGAAAAACAATGCAAGCAGTGTTTTCAAAAATAATTCTTTATTATTTTGTTTCCTTACATACCTATCTACCAGAATCACTGTTCTTTTGGACTTGAGACTCAAGAAGTAGTAAAGACGATCCTATTCCCTCACATGGTATCCAGGAAGCTGTTTGGTATATGCATAGATTATACAATACAGAAAACAAACAAACAAAAACCACCTTTCACATTCAGAAATCAATTTGTCTTTATAACAACAAGGATAGGAGGTAACCAGGGAAGATAATCACATTTCATTAATGAGGACACTAAATTTAAAAGAATCTAAATGGTGTTGTCCTCAATGTCACAGAGACACTAAATTATAGAGCCAGGACTCCTTTTGACTTCTAATTTAATTTTCTTTCCATTATGGAATAATGCTATATTTTCTTTAAAAACTAAAATATGCCATTGGATTACGCCTGTATATCACCACAATAGCGATATAATTAAATATCTTTGTCATTAATGTTTTTAATGAAGTTTTTTTTATTTTCTCCTAAAGCATAATTCTCAGACAATTCAGAAAATGGTTTATAAATATCCATAGTAATTGTATTCTACTATGTATAAGCTTTGCCTGTGCTATTATTCAATTTTCACTAATGCCCCATGAAATCGGCATTACTAGGTCCATTTTTTATTTACTTATTTTTTCACATTTTATTTATTTTTATTGATTTTTTTTGTTGGCTACTTTTATTTTATTTATTTTTATTAATTGTCACATTTATTGCGGTGACATTGGCTGGTAAAAATACATAGGTTCCAGGTATACAATTCTACATCATATCATCTGTGTGTTGCATTATGTGCTCACCACCCAGAGTCAGTTCTCTTTCCAGCAAGGTCCATTTGTTTTAAAGAGGAAATGATTTGGAAAGATTAACCTGCTGAAGGTCTCACAGCTAACCAGTGGCAAATATGGTTCTGCCCCCCACCACCTTCATCTTATGCCCCTCCATTTAGTACTGCGAGTCATTTCCGAGTTCATTTGACCAAGATTTACTGAATATGTATATCTTACAGTAGAATGAGAGCTCGAAGATGTAGTTGATGACACTTTGAACCAAATAACTTACGGCATCTTAAAATTATTATTTTTGCAGTTAGCTTGGAATTTGTATCTTGCTGGATGTCATTACTATTATTATAAGTAGCAAGTATTGAGTCAACACTTAGTGCACCCTTTCGTAGTAAGCCTTTGAGGAGCAGAAAGACGCCAGGGGATAAGATCCACTGTGATTCCACTCACACTCTCCTGCTTTGTCCCTCGCATTGAAAACCCACTTTGAGGTCTGAAAAATAGGAATTGGAGAGGAAAGTGGTTTGACAATGTCCTTCTCCTTGGAGACCTTCGGAAGTCACACATCCAAAAAGCTCGGTGCTCATGAAAAATCATATCTCCAAGCCTCAGTCTTCTGACCTGTAAAAAGAAAGAAAGAAAAAATCACTATTAACTCTGTATTCCTCTCAGGTTTTCTATGAGGAGCAAATGAAATAATGTCTATAAAAGCACCTTTAAACTTGTGGGGATGACAAATAGAGTATATTACCTACCAATGCAAGGTGCTCACATTTTCATTTTTATTAAGCATTTTCATTGACTTGACTGAATCATTTCCTTAACTGGCCTTGCTACTGTTAAGTGCTGGGTTCACTAGGGCTTTGTCACTAAAATGAAGGCTATGAATATAAATGAAGCAGTGGGAAAGATGAAAATTTGGGGCCAGTTCTAAGAATCCAACCCCAGGCAAGTTACTTAAATATCTTCCCCCTCCCTTCTGTAAATTGAAAAAATAACACTGGCTTTTTCATAAGCAGATTATTTATTTAAAGCACCTAAACTAATTTAGGACTCTTAGGATATTTACCAATTGGTAATCCCTTTTCCATTGTTATCTAATAAATCAATTAACTTTTTTTAACATGCCTGCCATTACCTGATTCTTAGTGTCCCTTTCCCACACACAAGGTAAGGTTTCCTTTGTAGGACACATCTGAGTTTGTTCCCAGTGTTACCATATGTAAGTAATGTGATAAAAAATATTGCATGCTGTTTCCAACGCCCACTTTTATACCCAAAGATGTGTTTGGTGATTCTGAGACATTCTTATCTCTATTTCTAAACCAAGAGTCTGATATGTTATAATAATTTATGCTTTTACCAAGGTATCAAAGAAAATGATTTATAAAAGCTACAAAGGCTGAGGGATACTAACTGTAACCAAAATAAATTAAACTGCAATCAGTGCTGTTAGAGTTTTCATTTATATGAATTATGTGTGTGAATGATCTGAATCCATGGAAAATGTTTGAAATTTATTTCTGATTTTTCCTGTCACCACAACTCCCTCCCCTTGAATCGATGTTAATAATGCTTTAGATAAAGTGTATTTTAGCCTTTCATTAAATACATACCAGCAAATAAAGCCATACTTTTTAAGAAGTGCAATAGCCGTAAATAGATTTTTGATGCTTTCCTATCAATGCTTCTAATAGTGCATGATTTCTTCTATGAGGAAGAAATCAATACATCCTTGCAGGAAGAAAAGAGAAGTTCAGGAAACTGCATATTTTTATTGTTGTTGTTAGTTTCCTGTTTGTTTTTGCTTTGTTGTTGTTGTTTCCTATAATTAGCTTAACGGATGTTTATGGTAGATACAATCATTCCACCCAGTGGCCCTTGTGAAGTTACTGTAATTTCATTCCCTCCCACTAGGCGGAGACATAGCTCTAAAAATCAACAAGTTGGCCAGTAAAGTCATCCTACAAAGTTCTCCCCACATCCGAGAGTAGAGCGTTCCTACGAAACCTCTCACACGCCGAAATGGCATAAAATGAAGAAGCCGTTGCCATTAATTCATATGGAAAATATTTCCAGCATTCTCAGACCCCCAAACTAACCTACCAAGTCAGGCCCAGTGCACTTAATTACATCCAGTTGCACACCAAGTAACGTCGTTAGTGCTCTCTTAGGCTTTCCTGGTACCATAGGACAGACACGGTTGCTAACAGATGCACAAAATAAATCGACAGAAAGCCGGGAGGCTCACACCCACAGTTCAAGGCTATGGAGGCCTGGAGGTGCCACTTTCCCTGCCGGGTCCCATGCTGCAAAACAAACTCTGAATGCTATTTTGGCTTTTCACCTTTTTCCAGAAAAGCAAAAATCTTTACGTTTCTTTTAGTTAGCAAAAACAGGTATTAAAATAGGTCTTTCATAAAAGCAAGGTGGAGGAACGCACACTTTTGAAAAATGGGGGTACATGGGTGTAGTATTTTTGTGTGTGTGGTTTCCTACATGAGTAGTTCTTGTAAATATTGTTACCGGTATTTCAATTTGCTCAAATAGATCAATGAGAATATCCACCCAGAGAGGGACAAACACTGACAACATGTGTCCTGAAGAGGCTTGGGCCACGCGATGCTTCAATGTTAGACCTAATTTTCCTGTAACTCAAAATCTTCAATGTTACCATCCTTGTCTGCCCAGACTCTAAAGATGGTTGCTCATAGCATGATTGAGTCTCCTTGGAGAAAATACAATACATACATAAACGTTTGTCCACGATCCTTCTTTCTACCTACCTAAATCCTACCCTTTACTTGGAGTCACAACAAATTTTAATTCCAATAAAATCTTCCCTGATTACATTCACCCCATTTGTTCTCTCTTATTTGGCATACTGTAAAACGTATTGCCTAGAAAATAACATAGAAAAATGAGTAAGATTTTATTTTTAAGTAAGACATACTAACATTAGAACTCTAACTCTACAGTTCCCAGTCACGTGACTTTGGACAAATTATTTCATCTTGGTAAGCCTCAATTTCTTCATCTTTAAAAGGAAGATAACGATTTCTACTTAATGAGACTGTTGTAAAAAATTTTAACTAAATGCAGGTGTGCATTTAGCAGTGTCTAGAAAATATATAAACACTAAATAGAAATTAGTACGATATAATACAAACTTAATTATATGACAAAATTTGTGCCTTTTCTCTGTACATGATGTTTCTGCTAAAGAGAAGGGAGACATTATTACTAAATGTATAACTGCTACAAGCTTTTTGATATATAAGATAATAGCTTGAAATAGTCACAGTGGTGGGCCTGAACTGACCTGATCTAAAGTCCTGTGATTAGGTTTTTAAAAGCAATTGAATGATTGTAAAATGGGGAGAAATCTGACATGACTTAAACTTTTTTTTTTAAACACTAAGAACATTCATTTAGTTGGCAATTACTTCAGTGAATCGGCAGTATGGCATAGCTACCTAAAATTCAGTGACATGTTATAAGCATTGTCTTCCAGCCCGTACTTGTCTTTTAATTTTATTTCAGGTGTCTTCTGTCATGCAGATGATTTAAATCCCTATGACATCATTAATAGGTGACATTCATGTGTCAGAAGAAATAGCTATAACACACTATACACTATAGCAGTGCAGAATGGCTAGCGTCTCCCAAACCAATTTCCCTTGATCCGAAGTATACTTCTTTGCAGCTAGGTGTGGCCATGTGGTTTTATAAACTGAAGTGATGCACACTGCTTTGAGCTCAGTCCCTAAAAGTGCCCATATGCGCCTTTCTCTGGTTTCTTCAGCTGGATGCAGATGAACGCAATGACCCTGGTGGTGGTTTTAAAGAGAGCAGAACCTTAGGAGGCCATCAGTCTGCCACCCTAAATCAACACCACCCACCAGTCTGGAAAGTCCACTCTGAACTCATAGAAGCAAGAAATAAACTCCTGTTATGTTCTAGCTACCATCCATTTTTTTTTCTTTTTTTACTGTTTGAACTGTATATCTTTTTCTATCCTTACTTTTATTTTTTATGAATTTTTTATTATTAGTTTTATGTGTACAAAACAACCTAATGATTAGACACTTACACACCTGATTAAGTGATAACTCCAACAGGTCTACTACCCTCGTGACACCATACAGAGCTGTTATTATACTATTCACTACATCCCCTATGCTGTACTTTACATCCCATGACTATGTATACTTTTAATTATTATTGACATGCAATATTATTTTGTATTAATTTCAGGTGTAGAGTACAGTGGTTAGATACCATCATCTTTTGATTTGTGTTACAACAGCTAGTAACCCTAACAAATTCGACCTGTCCACCTAGGTCAGTAGTGTGTGTTTGGATTAGTAAAGTCATATTTTAAGGGAGATTACCAGAAATTTAAAAAGTGTTAGAGGTAATTTAAGATTTTTAAGATACTAAAATACCGTGCTTCAGAATTTAAAATTCAGTTGGAGAGGTTTTACAAAATGCATACATTAAAATCTCCTAGGTAATTCTGATGTGTATCCTATCATAAAAATCACTAGTTTAGTGATGAAGTACAACTGTGGAGACTGCTTTGGGCCCTTCCCATTCTCTCTGTTTCTCTCTGTCTCTCTCTCTCTCTGTCAAAACAATAAAATGGATCTGTTGTGTGTTTTTTTTAATTACTAGTTTAAAACCCTAGCATGGGGGAGAATGATTGGAAGAGTTGGGGATGGTTTTCCTGGAAAATAGAAACATGACGACAGCTGTCTTCAAATATCTAAAGGACTAAAATGAGAAAGAAAAAATCTATGCTTACACTGTGAAGAAAGAGCTGTCTGGAAAGTATCCAGCCATGTACCTGTTCTCATTATATTGACAAGGGCTGGATTTTTTTTTCCAGACAGCATCATATATTATACTGGAAGAGCATGACCATAATCACTGGGTAGAAGTAATAGAAAGAGACTTAGGGAATCATTCAAAGGAACATGTTATAGTTTTTCAACAAATGAACCACCTGCTTTTAAAGTAATGGGTTCTCCCTTTCTTACAGGAGCCAAGCAGAAATGATGTAATCATACAATTACTATAACAGCTCTTCACAATCATTATTTTGCCTAAACCTTATAACCACTCTGTGGTTAGGGGGGTAGGGTTGAAGGGGGCAGCATTTTGTATAGATGAAGAAACCAAGACCCACAACTGTTATTAAACTGACTGCCCATTGTCACAGAGCCAGAACACAACTCTGGTGACACTTCCATCACTGTCTTCAGACTCAGAAATGAGCTCTCTTTGCCACTGACCATCCATCCATATGTGAGTAGTTCCTCTAGACACAAAATTCTGTTAAAAGAAGATTGGGAGCCCCTCAGAGATGTTATCTTATCTCCTTCTATTTATATTTTCACTTTGCTGAGCACAGAGTACGTGCTTATTAAATACTTATTTGCCTGACTTTATTAACATCCTTCTAAAATAAGAATGCCACCAAATGTAGGTTTTTCCTTTCTATTCTGCTTTCGTACAAACCTACTATCATTGTACGTATCATTGTGCACTACAGGAGCGATACAAGGAATGTGGCCCATTCCTTCCAAACTGAGGGCACACAGAAGCAAGAGTCAGATACTTGAGTCAATAGTGAGCAAAGAGAGAGTTGAATTGCACTCAGCAATTTACAGTTCAGTTTTCAAGGCACATCTGTGAAGGGCTATGGATTAGACCGCAGAGACCTCGGCCCTGCCTTGGGTACTTGGCCAAGTGTCTTGAGCACTTGGCCAAATCATTTAACAGCCGCATGCTTCAGAGTCCTCATCCAAGAGCCAGGCAATAATTATTAGTGACCAGTGACACCACAGAAAGGGAAGCCAGGTTTCCTATGCCTCCTGAACCTGACCAAGCCTCTCTAAGGGATCACCATTGTGCAGGAAACAACAGACAGGCACATGTCTAAATCTGCAAAATCAGACTGCAGGAGACTCCACAAAATCAGCATCTCGGTTTCTTTATTTAAAAATTCAAAGAAGGGATGCTGGGATAGCTCAGTGGTTGAATGCTTGCCTTGCAACTCGCGAGATCCGGGGTTTCGATTCCTGGCTCTGGTCTGTGAAAACCCCATTTGCTGAACTGCAGTGCAACTAGTAACTGCTGAAATGGCTCGGCAGTGAAGGTCCTCACCTCCCATGTGGGAGGGCCCCAATTCTGTTCCCGCCCCTCACGGCCCCACACCCACCTGTGTGGAATGAAACCATGTCACAACTAATGATGCACAACTATGGAGACAGCTCTGGGTCCTCCCCGCTTCTGTCTCTCTCTCACCTTCTCTCGAACAATAAATAAATTTTAAAAAATAAATAAATAAAAGATGAAAAGGATATGTATAAAAGATATAAATGATATAACAACCAATTGTTATCTTATTTGGATCCCAATTTCAAGTTGTCAGGGACAATATGTTTCATATGAAAGAATGCCAGGATATAGAATGCATATAGCAATGAATCTCATTTCATTGTGATTTCATTTACATAAAGTTTAAAACTAGACAAAACTAATCTATACTGCTAGAAGTCCCCATAATATTTTGTTTTCTCTGCTCTGTTTCCATGGGTGTGTTCAGAGAAGATTTAGTGAGCTGTGGAGTTATATGTGCGTTTTTCCATATATTATTATCTGATAAAAAGTGTATTGAACAAGATAAGGAAGGTCCTATGCCAATAAAAGTAAATTATATCAGTTAAGTGGGGGAAAATATCAACTCCTTTTAGATTTGTCAAGGAAGACTTCCTGGAATGATGGAACTGTTTAAAAACATAATGAAAAACAAAAGAATCTTGCTCAGTAAAACTAGACACAAACGGTGTAAGATTTATTTATGCGAGAGCAGACGCAAATGCCAGAAATTGGAAGAGAATTTAAAAAAGGAAGTTTCAAGGGATATAGGCATTGAGAAGGGAAGAATCAAAAATATCGTCTATATCAACCTAAACACTGAAGTAAAAAAAAAATAAATTTTTAAATGATCTATAATCATGTCTGTATCCATATAGACATAATGCAAAACAGGCCTTTTACATGGGTCACAATGTCTACTGGGGACAGCAGCTCTGTTTTAAAGATATGGTGGCTTTAAGGGACGATCACAGGGACGTTAGGCAGAATGCAACATTAAACAACAGGCGTCTTCAGGCTCTGCATCTGTTTTTGTTTCATAAGCTGGGCTTGTTGAGATGAAAAATGTCGTGACGTCTTCAACCTGAGAAGGAATATCTGGGAAAGGACAATTATAACGAAGAACCCCACTTCCTCTCTCTATTCTCACACACTAGTCTCTCTTTAGCCGCAGGGATGTGTTTTGTAGATGCCTGAAACCACAGATAGTACAGAACCCTATATAGATAATGTATTTTCCTGCACATATAAGCCTATGATAAAGCTTATTGATCAGACATAATAGGAGACTAACATTTTTGAGGTTCTAGTATGTAAGGAGTATTTGATTTATATAGTAATTAACAAAAACCATCGATGTAGTTTTCTCACGAAACTTCTAATACTAGAAGCAAAAAAATGAGTGTGATAGTAGCTTCCTAATATAATTATTGTTAAAAAGTAGGATAGATAGGTGTCCAAATATTAACATGCAACGTTTTGAGTACTCATCATTTTGATATTTATATTTTAAAAGGAATATATTGAGCATGTATTATTCCTTGGGTAATAGGGAAAAAAATAAGAAAAATAAAAAGTAAGAGTTTGGAGCTTTACATTTAATTTTTATTAATATTATTTTCTATTTTTCTGGTTAATACAAGGTCTGCAAATAAATAATATTTAATAAATGCTTAAAATGGTTAACTCTTATAACTAATATGTAGTAAAATAATTATAACCATATACCACCATCAAAATGATGTCCATGTGGCATTATTTAAGTAAAATCAGGGTGACTTGAACACAAGCACTGTGATATTGCAGAGGTCGATCTGATAACCCCGAGGACTAAGTGACCAATAGGCAGAAAGCAAATACTGTGTGGATACACTGAACAAAGGGGAGACTCACGTCCCATGTGAGATGGAGTGGGACAGTGTGAAAATCCATCACCCTACTCAGAACAGCACACCACTTACAATTTTTAAATGGTTCATTTCTGGAATTTTCCATTTCATATTATACTTTCAGACCACCATTGACCCTGGGTGACCTTGAGTTTCCAGGAAACGACAGAAAGCGATGGGTAAGGAGGTGTATTGTGCATGTACAGATGCATGACTTCTATCATGGATTTCTAAGCAGATTGTTTCATGTCGGCTCTACCCTGGACTGAGCTACAGGGGATGCTGGAATTCCCACCCAAGATGCAGGGATTCCTTCTCCTCCCCAGCAAGTGCGCACACCGTTTACGGTAACGGATAATGACAGTGGTTTCCCTTCGTCACTGTAGCTTTCTCGGATGCAAGGAAAGCGAGTGACTCAAATTCCGGGTCCACGTCATGGGCAGGTGGCAGCAATAAAAAGAAACTGAATAAGCCTGATGATGAGAAAATCTGGGCCAGGGCTGATTCATACGGGAGAAGCCATCTGTCACCAAGGACGTTTCTGACCCTTGACAATCACTCTCAGATAGAAAGTAAGGTCAGATGGCTCCAGGGCCAAGCTGAGTAAGACAGCGACAGGGAGGCAGAACTCGCCCTGGACTGCATGATACAAGTCCTCAGACAAGTCCTCCAGAACTGAAGTGGTTAAATGCACGCGCTGGAAGACAATGTATTTGCAGAGCGGGAGGGAAGGGGCAGCGGGAAATATGTTCTTGTTTAACACATGCAGAGTTTCAGTGCGGGATGAGCAGAAAGTTCTGGCAGTCAAGGGCGGTAATAGCTGTATAACAATGGGAACCTACTGGAGGCCACTGAACTAGACACTTAAATATGGTTAAAATGGCCAATTTTATATATATGTATTTTACCAGTGACACATCTTTACAGAAAGACCTGTGGTAGCAAACATTTGTAAAACAAGGAATTAGATGGGGGTCAGGCAATCTAGTGCCGATGTTTAAGAAGCCAGGGAGCGCAGACTCTGAAATCAGACTCATTTCACATTAAGGCTTCTAATCTCCATCTCTTCTTAGCTCTGGAATATTGCGCACATTATACAGTAGCTCCAGGGCTCAGTTTCCACCTCTGTAAAATGGGTTATTTATAGAATAACTTGAGAGGGGTAAATGAGATAATCCACCATCTGGTACAAAGCAAGTGCTCAGAAACTCTTAACTCTTATCATGTTATTGTCATTCTCGTGTTGGTCTGGTTGTTGACAACTAAATTCAGACACTACCACCTAGCACTAGCATGAAAAGCTTCAATAAACCTCTGAGCAGAATGAAAGGCTGCGAGTACACATTTAAGTCAGCAGGAAATTCATGAACTGCCTACTCGGACGCAATGCTAAGCTAGGAACTGGGGAAAAGAACAAACCAGAAACACACCATAGGTTCTGAAGTGGTTGACAAGCTCGTTGGGGAGGCAAAGTACATACATTGCCAAGCATGTGACAATATTTGAGCCTTTCACTGCTGTCACATTTGAGAGAATAGAAAGGCCTTTCATAAGTAACATGCTGTCAAGTGCTTTGGCATCAGCCACAATTAGGTTCTCATCCCGCTTCCACTCCTGCTAGTGACGGAGTCTCTCTAAAGCGTTGGTTTCCTCATCAACATAACAGAAATAATAATGGGAACTACCCCGGGGGATGGATTTTTTTTTAAGATCTATTTTATTGTTTGAGGGAATGAGAGCAAGAGACAGAGAGAAGGGGGAGGGCCCAGAGCACCTCCATAGTTGTACATCATCAGTTTTCTGACCTAGTTTCATTGCACACAGGTGGACGTGGAGCCACACGGGGTGGAGCCGCATGGGAGGCGAGAACCTTCACCACCATCTCGGCGGCCACCAGTTGTGTCACAGTTCAGCGTGTTGGTTTGCATGGACCAGGGCCAGGCTTTGATCCCCAGACCTCACAGTTGCAAGGCAAGCGCTCAACCTGCTGAGTGATCCCAGCAATCCCCCAGGGGGTTGTTTTATGGCTTACATGACATTAATGCAAGTAAACAATTTGGAACCGGAGCTGGCAAGGATTAAGCCTTCAGTGAAATTACCTTATTTAATCAACAATCCAACGAGGAAGCACTGTGTATTCCTCTCTTATGGGAAACAAACAAACAAAACAGCTCAAAAAGGTGAAGCAATGCATTTGAATTCAGCCATGGGAACGCTAGGGCTCCACCCAAATCATCAGACCCCTAATCCAGTGCCCTTTTCACTATACGGAGGCCACTTGTGTGGTGTTAGTGTCAAAAGAGTAATGCCTGCAGCAGCTGAGAAGACGGTTAAAGAAAGGTCCCTAGAGTAATAGAAAAAGTCTTCATGAATGAGGTGAAACATCAGGAAAAAGAAAAGAAAAGAAAAGGTAGGATACTCTTCAAAACAATAAATAGTGCAGGACTTCCCTGTACTTTATATCCATAGGATATCTCATCTCACTTCATCTCTATGACAACCCTTTGAGACATGTTATTAACCCGTTTTACAGGTGGGAAAACAAGCTTGGAGTGGATTAAAAATCACAGAAGTTTACAAGATTAGAAACAGGTGAAGTTGGGATTTGAACTCAGTTTGCTATGACTTCAGAACCACTGCCTTTAACCAAAGAGAGGAGCTTTCTCGGTGTAATGGGGAGAACACGAGTTCCTTGTGAAGATGTTGGATGAATGGCAGAGACTGGGTCAGAAATAAGCAGAGCAAACTCAGGAGTACAGGTGGAGAATAGGCAGGGTACAGGTGGAGTACAGTAGAAAGGAGACAAGATTAACAGGAGAGAAATTGAAAGTAAAATTTCTCTCAGGTGGAGAGAGATGTGATGACTGAGAGGTGAGAGGTTTGCTTTGTTCTGTTTAAAGGGAATTTTCGCTGTTACATTCCCTTTATCCCCATGAATTTGAGTAGTAATGTTCTTCTTTTTAGGTCCTATTTATTTTTTCTAAGAATTTTATTTTAACTTCTGTGACTAACTCCTGCCAGATAATTAATATCCAGGGGGAATCAGGAAGAGTTCATTCACTTCATCAAAGGAAATGGCTTAATTCTAAATCAAAATGGAACCTGACTCACTACAGAATCAATAATGACGATGGCTAGAGCTATAACAACCTCCTTAAAGGCCAGAATCCCTGCCACTGCCCATTAACAAGACACCAGGGTAAAAGTTCAGTGACGTTACTAAAAGCCACTCTGAAAATACATCTAAATAAAAGGCTCTGTGGGTGTATGAGCTCATCTTTATAGACATAAGGCCTTTGAGAGAAAGGAATGGCCTTTGATTTTCTTAAATTTTAATTAAATTTACCTAAATTAAATTACCTAAATACAATGTAGTGTATAGTGAAAGAAATATATTTATTTAAATGGAAATACCTATAGATCTCTACTTTTTGTAAGGGTAAGTGATGAATCACTTGTCTCTGAGTCTTTCAGTGCATGATCTTTCAGCTGGCCAAGGTGTTTTAAAGACTGATCTCTGAACACACTAAAGAAGAAAGTCAATTCCCATCTTCTCATCCATGATCCTGAGAAGTAGGCTCCCTCCTGTGGCTATTGGACATTAGACCTCAGGAACAGGATTCTCATGAGAGTCCAAGAGTGGTAGATCCCAGCCCCAGGTTATACATTTTTCCTGTACCGACAACTTCAGCAAAATCTCCAAACCCCAGAAGTTCTGTGTCTTACAAAAGTCTAATTCGCTGGTTCCCAAAGGGCCAAATCTTCCACACTTGTTGAGACAATCATCAGGATGGATATGAATTGGAGTTGATCACCGAGGGTATGCTAACTAATAAATCACTTCTCAGTTATCCCAGTGGTTAAGTAGCCCTTTTTTTGCTGGCACGTAAAAGATGGTCCCCTCTATAAAGGACAGGTGACCCAGATACAATTACTAGTGTTGACTAAAGTCAAAGTGTCCTTTGTCCTTTCATGTGGTTGTGTTCAAAACAATTAAGGAGGTATTCCTACCTCTTGTTCATGGTTCCCTCTTTGGACCAGTAAATTAGAATAATCTACTTCTTGATAAAGACACAATCCTAAAGATTTAAATTGTGAATTCAGAGCTTTCCAATCCTATTTAATGTCATAACTACAGGCCAGTAGAACCAGACAAGAGCAATTCAGAGTTCTGGGTTCTGCACGTATAATAGAAATTGTTGGAAGACTTACAATCTAGTCATTTCTACATTCTGATCACAAGGCTAACCATTCTAAGTTAAACAAAATCCCTCATTCTTAACAGTGTAAAGTGATATATAAATTGAGGTTCCACTCTCGAAAACTTGAATATGCTTCATTTTGTATCATTATTAAGTACATGAAGCTAAATAGCATAAAAAAGCTACAGCTCAAGTGTACCTTTCCGGGAGATTTTTCTGTATCTGGTGAATTGGCTGAGGCATCTTTAAATGTAATGACAACGATGTCTGGACTAAAGATAATCTTCTTTTCTAAGTTAATATCCCTGAGGCAAACATGAGCATTCTTCATATGTCCAAGGCCCTCTTAACTATGCTCAAAATTGGGTTAGCTGAATTTTTGTAAAGAATAACTACCATCTGTCATATCCTGACTTATTCTGAACTTACATAACTGTTCTCAAATAAGAAACCACAGTGCACTGGGCCTGAAATGTGTACAAGAATGTTGGTTTGGGGTTCCAAACACCCAGACTGACCAAGTAGGTTAGGACTAAAACTTTGAACTTCAGTGTGGTCTTAATCAATGTTGTCAACATCCAGAAATATGTATGAAATATGTGCATATCTGTATGGTATAGTATGGAACCAAACTGTCAGTACTACATCTCATTGTTTTCTCAATATGCTGGATCTTAGATATTTTGAAGAAATCTATTTTCTCAAAATTAATCAGTGTTTTGTGTAAAAGGTGTTTTAAAACTATGTAGAGAAAAAATATGATACAATCAGGAACACTAATTTGAGAATTTGTTCATTCATTGCATACCTATAATGTGCCTATAACTATACTACATGCTGGGAATATAAGATAAAATGTACCGTTTTCTATTTCTAAGAGTTCCAAGACTACACACACATACATGGAGAAGGAAGAAGAATAAATCACAGTGAGTTAGGAAGACACCTCAGATTTGTCCAGAGTCATGAAAGTATAGAAATGAGAGAATTACTCCTAATTGGAGTAGGGGCCTGAAAACCAGAGAACACAATGCAGTGTCCAGATGGGTGGAGGCTACCTTGGAAATGTTTAAGGCCATGACTTTCACATTAGTGTTCAGGCGTGAAGAGGTTAGCTGACTCATTCAGGTATATGAATTGGTAATTTGGAGCACGTAGATGAGGTTCACCAAGAAATGCAAGCAAAGGCATTTAAATGAGTTTACAAGAGCCTTCACATCAATGAGGGTATTTTGTAAAAATCCACTGCCGAGGCATCAAAAACAAAAGAAAAGTAAAATGTTTTGCAATTATAGAGACCTTGAGTCCAAAAGTACCAAAGTCAAAGGCTGAGATTTGTCTCTGTGTCGTCGACATCTATGATGAGTTCAAGATCTCTACTGCCCTCACAGTGAAAACCAAGGTTAATGACTAATGACAGTTCACATTTAGCCAAGACGGAGTATGCAACACATCAGATTTTGCCCTAAGTTGTACGATTTTTAAAACATATTAATCAAAGACTAGCAATTAGTTAATTAATAAAAAAAATTTTTTAGTTATATCATTGTGTTCATTTTTAACTTGTTAGATTGTTTTTAAAAAAGTTTGTCTTAACTAAATATGTTTTTATATCTCTATATATGTATTGGTATCTTTATCTATATCTGTATCCATATTTATATTTTTATATATTTATAGTTATACTTCTATACTTATATTACTTTTACTTATATATACTTATATGTTCATGAATTTATATTTACTTATATATTTATATATTTATACATTTATATATTTATACATGCATATATGCTTATACTTATATTTATATCTATATTATTTATATTTATATTCAACGGAATAATGAGCTATTCCCTCTCCATTGGCTACCTTTAGAGAAAGTTTGAATTACTGACTTTTGTGTCACACACAAAAGATGTGTGACAATTGTACCCCTGGTAACAGCTGTTTGAGATTCAGAAGTAATACCCAAGATGAACTAAAACAGCCTGTGAGAGTGTAGGTGAATTTGCTCACACAAACCTGGACTGATGGCTTCTCTTGAGGAGACAAAAGCTCTGACAAGGCCAGGCCCACGTTTCTAAATGACACCAACCGGTGAGAGCTGAGGAGCAGCAGATACTTAATGGTCTTATTCTTTAGAAAAGCATTTCTTTTTATTACTTTGAAGTGGACTCTGGCCTTTTTGAAATATTTCAGTTCTTTAAATTTTAACCAGAAGTTGGAATGTTGACAGTCCTCATTTGTACCAGAGAGTTGTCTTGTTCCATCAATTTTACTTTAAGCATAATGTAAAAAGTAGGTGGGAGAAATTCTAGACTCCACGGTCAGTCTAATTCCTAATACCAAATTCATAAATTTATGCTCTATCTTCTAGCATAATCAAGCAGGAGAGTTCACAGTGATTTATTGAAGAGGTTGAAAAATAATTCTTTAGAAATTAATAATGAACATCTGATATGCCTGCTTTCTCACCAAAGCAAGACATTCCATGCCATTTAGTAATGGATGGTATTGGTATTTTCCTTGTACATTATTGGGAAAATTAATGGAGTATATATATCAAGTAAAATCCATTTAGTAAATGAAAAATGTTTTAGTTCTACACCATTATCCTCAAATAGAGGTAACCCAAATGGCATGAATTGGTAGGGTCAGAAAGAGGAGTAAGAATCACCCAACTACGTATAGAGGCTGTTAGGGTCATTGCCATAATATTAGTGAGCCTTCTCATGTGGCTTTTAATGCCATTAGCGTTCAATAAAAGTGAGATAGTTGGGTAAGGAAAACCCCTAGTGTAGGTAGAAGCTTTCCAGGTTAAAAATTTCAGACATTTTGTCATTTCTTTTCTTAATTTCGTTTCAGGAAATAAAACCAAACAAAAACCTTTACACAGTAAGTAGTCTAACTTGAAAGTGAAGTAACTTTGTTTCGTTTTCCTCATTTGGAGATACACCCACCTGCCTGGGAGGTGCTGTAGACATCAAAAGCACCAGTATGTAATCAAGTAATTCCGATGTAGCAAACCAAGAAAAACGAGCCAAAATACAAGAGGATTTGTGATCCTTGAATATTCTCCTACGAATGCATTGCAAAATGCAAATGGTTCTCTCTTGAGATAATTCCTTTGGTATTTTGATGCCTGACCCAGACACCTCCCACATAAGTTGCTCTTAAACAGAAAGAAACTTGGAAGTCCACTCAAGCATTTTAGTGAGCTCAAGTTGAGTAGCAAGAGACGAGGGGCTTTTTCTGAGTCCTAGGGAAACAGTCAGAACCCTACAGAATACCAACTATGAGGGGAAGTCAACCCCAAAGGAGAGAAAAATCGCACTATTTTCCAAGGTAGTGAGTGGTCTTCTGTCTTCTCTACTTCAGAAGTTCCTTTTGTGGTTACAGTGCCTGTCAACTGCATGACTCGTTTAAACTCTGATGAGAAGAAAAGAATTGCTTCTTGCTGAGTAATCCCTAGGCCTGGAGCTTTGCTCACACCTCAAAAATGAGCATGTCTCACCAAGCCCTCACATTTTTTTTTTTTTAAGATTTATTTTATTGTTTTTGACCAAGGCAGACAGAGACAGAGACAGAGAGAAGGGGGAGGGCCCAGAGCAGTCTCCATAGTTGTACGTCATCCGTTTTCAACATGGTTTTGTTCCACACAGGTGGGCGGGGGCCGTGCACGGTGGGAACTGGGCTGGGGGCCTCCTGCATGGGAAGCTCACCCCAGCTCAGCATATGGGTCCACACGGGTCAGAGTTGGGATTCGATCCTTGGTCCCCAGAGCTGCAAAGCGAGTGCTTAACCCATTGAGCCATCCGGTGTCCCCAAGCCCTCACCTAACATAGGGTCCCAGTAAGAACAATTCTACGCTCCAAGGAGACCAGAGGGTCTCCAGGTTCGTCAGCCCTGGTAGCGGGTTTCTCCCTTTTTCTCTTCATCTGGAATCTGAAGGAGCAGATTCGAAAATGATCATTCCACTCTGAAGGAGTGAATTGAAATAGAACTGTTCCCAGAGGTGAAGAAGATGCTAATGAAAACGCTTCCAGAACCAAAAGAGCGGGACGATTGTGTGTAGTCAGTGAGTGGCCTGTAGCCGGCAGTCTGGAAATCACCAACGGTGTCTGTGTCCCTCCGTAGTCACATGCCCGAGACAGTCATCAGCGGAGAATAAGTGTAGTACGCTGAACAGACTCCAAGCTGAAAGACCGGAGTGTCAATCCTGGCTCTGCCGCATTTTCTCGGCTTTATGCTTTGAGTTACTTTACTTCCCTGCAATCTCACACTTATCTCTACATTCCTGTTAGTATTTGCCTAACAGGGTGGAGATAAGGGTTGACTAAGATACCTAAAAGTGCCATATTAATTGCCTAGTGTATGGTGACTATTATCATGATTATTTCTTACTGTTAATAAATAAATAAGTGGTCTCTTCAGAGTCGCCTTGCTCTTTCTCTGTTGCCCTTACATACAGCATCATCCGAATATGAGTGAAGGCTGATCAATTTTGCCTCCATGGTAATATTTTTTTGTTACATTAGACATAATGTGCTTATAACCAGTTCTGTGTTGTCACATGGTATTTCCCCTCCATGATTCTCGACCTTGCACACACAGATTCTCACATTTTTTTCACCCAATGCACATCAAAATGAAACACTGTTCAGACGTTCAATTCCAACAGCGTGCTGTTATTGAGTTCTTAACAGCAGAAAAAGTTCCTCCAATTCACAGATGATGCCAGCCACTAATGGTGAGCTGTATGTTGATGTGAGGACAGTAAGAGGCTGGGGAAGGCGGTTCAAAGTTGAAGACGTGGGGCAAACAGACTTGAGTGACAAGCCACAAAGTGGAAGGCCTGTGACTGCAAGTGTTCCGCGTCATCAAGATTGTGGAAGTGTACTGAAGTGTGTGGTAGTGTTGTAGAAAAATAATCACGCGACTTTGCAAATGAATGATGTAGGTATATTTCTTTTCTTATTTCATTAAAATATCTTCTCCTGTTCATTTTCTATTTAAGTGGAGGCAAAATGTATCAGCTCACCCCATCGTGACAGTCCTCCCTTTGGATTTCTTTCTTTTTCAAAGTCAAGCTCTGTCATATCCTATAACACAGGCAGGGCCAAAAGACCAGGAAGTACTGAGCAATCTAAAGAGCATGTGTGTCCACTTGGGTGAGGGAAGTCCCCGGAACGTGGGACTAGCTGTCTGTGTAATAAGATGGGGTTTGCTCTAGAAGAAACAACATTCTTCCTGAGATACAACATGAGTCAGGCTCCAGGCCAAGGGAAAAGAAGGGTTTCTTGTCCTGTTCTCAGGATCAGAACTTGGGTTGGGGCAAGTCCGATCCCACGCAGCACAGGAGGTGGCTGAAAAGCTCACAGGAAGTTGTCCCTCTGACAGGTCTAGGCAAGGTGTGCATGGATGTTTCTATGTGTGTGTGCCCGCCACCCACGGAGCAGGGACACCAGTAGCCAAGGCCCACGTTGGTGTGGAGTGGCAGCAACTAGGGGTCACAGAGCAGGACTACCTCTTCTAAACTGTCCCCCTAGCTGGCAGCCACAGAACCCCCTCCAGCCCCCCACCCCTACCGCCCTCCCCCGTGGCTGAAGCATCTTCGTCCAGTGAACAATGGGATCAGCCCAGGCTCCGGGATGTTCAGATATCAGTGGAAACACGTCACCTCCTCAGCACTCAGCAACTGCTGCTGTCCTTCCAGCAGACTTGGGCGACACCGGCGTTCAGGCGGCCGGCATTTCAACAGCGACACCATGTGGCCGGGACAGCAACCCAGGGCTCTGGCGTGGACTTAACCGATTTCTGATTTTCTTCCTTGATGAGACTTGGATTGAGGAAGACCCCGGGATTCTTGTGGTTATGAGACAAAGTACCCCAGAGGTGAAAATCTCTGTACACCATAGGGATTCAGTCACTGAATCTGAATACGAAAAGAAAAGGTGACCATATGTTGTTCTCCAAGCTGGACATGTTAGTTAGACAAGTGATGCTACAGAATCCCAGCGCTGGAAGACCATACCGGGAAAGCCTGGAGACAGAAAATAGGCTGTACTTTCTACATGGGCATCGAGAAAGTATTGGGAACAATAAAAGTAGATGAGGACCAGAGGAGCCCTGAGAATAGGTCACACATAGTGACTTTGGCAGGTAGACCAGCAGGCCACGCCTCACTCTCTGCTGGTAGGAGGTGGGAGCCCCCACCTCACAGGAAGAGATCGCAATGCTGGATGGGATGGAAGGGACAGAGTGACAAGAGTAAAATAAGCTCAAATCATTCAGAGGCAGGGTAAGACACAGAGTCAAAAACGTACAAATTAGAACAAGGCCACTTCCTGAACCCAGGATTAAGAAATAAAAGACATTCATTTACTTATTCACTCAGCAAACACATAGGGAACCTTTCTATGTGCCAGGTACTACTGTGAGCACTAGAGACAGAGCAGCATACAAAAATTCCTGCTCCCAGTACATTTACATTCTATCAGGGGAGATAGAGTAGGAATCAAATAAATAAGGAAATATGTAACAGATAGTGATTAATGCAATGGGGAACGATAAAGCAGAGAGATAGGACATGGAGGTTTTAACGAGATGACCAGGGAAGGCCGTTCTAGGAAGGTGGCATGTGAGCAAAGGCACCAAGGAGGTAAGGCAGTGAGCTGTGTGGATATTTGGAAAAGAGTACAGCACACAAAGGGAACAGAGGGAGAAAGGCACAGAGGCAAGAACAAAATGTGTAGGCCTGAGTGACTGAAAAAGGTCCAGTGTGGCTGAGATCGTACAAATGAGGGGTGAAGAGTAGCAGACGAGGCCTGAGACTGAAAGATCACTAGGTGGAGCACAGAGGATGTTTAGGGCAGTGAAAATACTTTGGTTGATCCCAGAAAAGGAGTCTATGAGAAAAAGATCCCCTGTTTTTTCTAAGTAACCCGCAGTCTGACTGTATGTGGATGTTAAGAACATAGTGATAAAGGAAAATGTTGCCTATAATTTAATCTTTCTTTCTAATTCATCTTCCCTCTATACAAACAAGTGCTTTGCAGTGTGCACCTGGGCATACAAAAGCTTGTGCTGCCACAGTCATTCTGCTGATAGCCAGAACATGGGATGCACGTTTGTGACTAAATGTTATCATTCTAAACTCTGGGCCAATGGACCCATGAGTGCCAACATAATTGTAAACCACTAACCTATGATTAGTTCCTGTGCAGACACAAGCTTTCAAACATCAAAGGCTTTTGACCTAGTCTCCCAACAAGAAAAAAAAAAAGCAAAACATAGTTGCTTAAGGCAATGATTAATCAATAAGCCAATGAACCCAAAGGGCACTACATTACTAGGTAAATACATAAGCACTAGAAATTGGGAAATGGTGTAACTATTTTCACCTTGCGAACCTAAGACACAGCCAAGAATCAATAGTTGAAGAGATTGTCAAGGGCTCAAAGGTCATTCTTAGCATGCACTAAAAACAGGAGACCTTGTGTATGCAGAACGTTGCTGCGTTTGCTTAGCAGAGGAAGAAATGTTCCCAAATCTCATATAACCAGAAACTGGCATGGTGAGTTGGCTACTGCTGCATTTCCATACCTGCTTCTGCATGTGTGGTATGAGACAGGGGACTCCCACATCCATTTCCTCTATGTCTCTGACTTTCTGTCAGATTGACACTTGACCTGGCCATTTGGAAAACAGCATCAAGCTGTGAGCTGCATGGCAGGATTTGCTGGGTTGGCAACTAAGTATTTCCATAGTATCTTTGTGAGGGCCCTGGCCAGTGAACTTGTTTCTCCCAAATAAATGTGGGCGTGGAGGCCTTCATATCATGTAACAGATGAAGGGAGAACCTCTAGATTCCTTTTCCCACATGGTATCCACTGCATCCACAGCTGCTTCAATTCAGGACATTTCTCTAGGTTCCCTGAGTTGTAATCAGTAGAGGCAAGGGCAAGGGCATTGGTGCCTAGAGAAGCACTCCAAAATTCAGGAAAAAATGAGCAGGTAGCCCTCAGAAACAACAAAAACTGGAGCATCTAGAGGTTTCTGCTGCAGAGATACTTGATTTTCATTCTAACATGAATAGAAGAAGAACACACAATTCTCTCTGGAGATTCCTTTCTTCAAAACAGGTCCTAAAGAATTCTTACAAAGCAAACAGTAGAGGAACAGGGGCATAAGCTAGAGCATGGTGGTGTTAAACAACAAAAGTACGTACTTTATGTAAAGAAAAAATCAGGTTTGTGTATATTGTAGCCAAAATGCAATTTGTGCAACGGGATCGTGTTTTCGACTGTGGTCTCTGGAGCCGGACAACCTCGGTGTGAATCTCACTTATTAACTCGCTTTGTGATGTTAGTTGAGTATTTTATCCTCTCTGTGCCTATAAGGTTGGAAATCATATCTCTTAATGTAATGACCTTCAAATAGAGCAACAGTTAAAGTGTTCAAAAGTGTCTAATAGGGTACATTTTACCTTAGGCAGATTTAAAAAAAAGAAGAATTCCTACAGGCAAGATTCCAAGACATGAACCTGAACTAAAAAATAATCACAAAACACAAGAAATGAAGCATCATTAGTGACATTAGCAAAAATGTAGACCAGCTGGAACTTTCATATGTTGCTGGTTAGAATCTAACGATGATCATTACTTTGGAGAACTGTTGTCTCTGTCTTATAAAGTCAGACATGCATTTACCATATACCCAAGCAATTCAACTCTTAGAGAAAAGAAAATATGTGTCCACCGAAAAACTTGGATTCAAATATTCATTGCAGCTTTATTCATAATAGCCCCAAACTGGAAATAGCTCAAATGTCCGCCAAATAGGTGTCAAAATTTAAACTATGTCCTTAAAATGGATACATTTTATTGTATGTAAATATACCACAATAACATTATTTTTAAAAAGAAAGAAGTAACAATTTTTTAAAATGAAGAACTGCTGAAGAGTAAGAAAAGTTCCTTATTTGATCATTTCTGAAATAAGGTAATGATTGATGGCCCTTTGCTCTTTTTCAGAATTGTCACAGGCTGTTGTAATTGATTTGAAGGGGTGAGAAGATTTGCTTCTGATTTTCATTGGCAGTTTTTATTTCTTTAATATTTAATATTGAGGTTAGCAACCTCATGCAAATTATTCTCCTGGAAGGAATAAGTCAGTTCATCAATAAACTAGGCATTAACCTTCTTGCCCTCAATTTTTTCTCCTATTAATTTTTTACCTTTAGGGTAGTAAAACAGCAAAACACACATTATAAATACAGTTCCTTGAACAAAGAGAAAGTATATATATTTTTTTAATCAAAAATATGTATGGTAGAGTCATTCAGAATAAAACAAGGTTTTGGAAGGAGATTGTAATTTTTTCTCCTTCATGGGTTAGATAATCTATATTCAAAAGACACAGAAGGTCTGTCATAGCACTGATCAAAATTTCACGAAGAACATTTAAATTTCAATGAATTGAGTTTGAATGTTTCATTATTTAGAGACAAATCAGTATCTTCATTTAGACTTTCAGCAGTTAAGATTGTGTATTTTAAATAAAGGAAGCACTTGCCGTGCTACCTTGGATTTATAACATGCTTCTCAAGTGTACTGATAAGAGATCTTATTACCATTGTATTGATTTTATTTTAAATAGTATCCAACTAATTCTGTTCATGGAAGCAGGCAAGAAGCAAATGTGCTTTGATGGTTCATATCTAGAATCATGGGTCTCCAGAAACCGCACCTCCTGGCAGCAGATGGCTTTCTCATAGAGACCCACCCTCCACAGATCTCAGAACTACAATCCTCAACCAGCTCTGTCCGAACTGCAAGGCCTGGCTGGCCGCTGACCCTCTGTGCTGTGCCATCTGCAGAAGTTTGCTCACAAGCTCAGGACACAAGCCCAATTGACACGAAACAATGGATGCACACTCCACCTCTGTTTCTTTCTGCCGGTTGGACCCAATGCACCTCATTCCCACCTCATGCCAAGCTTCCCACGTTAATCCCCAGCTCGGGGTTACTCCCTCTGCCTGCTTTGGCTCTGGCTTCCCAGCTGCTGAGAAATGCCAGAAGAAGTCGAGAAACCGGAGTTTCCTGCAACTCCACGCTCTCTGAGCTCTGCTACTCCACGCTGCTAACGTGGGGATTATTTTACTCTGTGTGCTATGGAATATTTAGTGGCTATTCTGATGCTTCCCACCCCTTTAAGTTTCTGGTGCTAGACTTATTCTCTTTATTAAAAAAAAATTAATTTTACAAGATAAATATAATTTATCGTGATATTTGTATCCATCTTTACATCCAAGAATGTTTCTGCATCTTTATTATTTTTCTGCTGCTCCACTCCCTTCTCAACCTTATTTCTTCATCTCTCTGTCTCTCTGTCTCTGTCTCTCTCTCTCCACCCCTTCCCCTCACATCTTCAATAGTTATTTCCCTGTCTCCTGCTCTTTCCCTGAATGCTTACCTGTGACCCTCTCAAGTGAGCATCACCACTAAACTTCTGTGTACGGGCAACACCCCATTCCCCACATTCTCCACTGGGGTGCCTCTTCAGTTCCTCTAAATACAGACCTCCATCCTACCACTTTACTAAAACCACTTTCTTTCACACCTTGAGCAAAGGACGAATCTCAAATCCAATGGCCTCTCCTTGAACAACATAAAACTCTTATGTGCCTTATACATCAGAAGAGTATGCTATGCATTTTAAAAATTCTTACCACTAACAATATAAAACATTGAAGGAAGTCCTGTGAGGGAGAAAGCACATATAAATTATTTCTATGACTTTAAATCGTTTTTAGGTCCTAAACCTTTTGAGACTCCATTGAAAACTAGCGATACATGGAGTTTATAAATTCCTTGAAGCCATTCCTGAACTCCAGCTTAAGAATTACAGTTTTTGATAGTTTATTGTTATTGTTGTTATTATTACTAATATGAATGTGGTACGTTGTCTCTACAAAATGAGAGGTCAAAACGCCTCATGCCTGTGATGAATTATTTCCTTGGGTACCAGCAGAGGAAGAGACCCTTCTTCTGAGAATAATGTCTGTCCCCTATTGCCTTTTGACTAACGCAGAGACAGGAGTTCAATCTCAGTAGATAGAGCTTTTCAAACGTCGTACATGTCCTGTGTGACAATCAGTGACAGTTGCTGAAGACACCGATGAAAGAGTTCTAAAAATAGATGACACCTCAGAGAAGCAAAGCTAGGAAGTCTAACAACCATCTTCCAAACCTATGTTCTCGTGTTTGAATTGTTAGGTCTTCTGATTAAATTGTAACGCTTCATGCTGGCATAATATTATAAATTATTGATGTTTATTTATTATATTCCTTATTAGTTTTGAGTAAATAGTACAAATTACTGATTTTTATTTATTATTTTGAGTAAAATTAACATTAGTAATTATTTGTTTTGAATCCTGGCAATATTACACAGCACTGGTTATGTGGCCAACATTCAAAAATAATAAATAATAATTAAGGAGAGCAAATGGCAAAGCTTTTAATTTGGGGGTATTATTTACATAAATCAGACACTGCATGCAAGTGCAGGACTGCTATGCTAGGTTTTCAGATTTGTTGACGAGGGTTATTAGTGATATTTAAATGTTATTTGGAGAGTAATCTGATGTTCGCATGTGGAATGTAATTTAGAAGGGGTGCAGGATGTAATTATTAGATTTCCTGAAACTAATTGCTGAGACAAGAACCAATATTTCATGATCTGTTAAGATAATTACATATTTACTTATGTAGCCTATTTTAGGACATTGCTGTACCAATTTGCCTACACTGAGGTTGATAGTTAAATAATTTATTAAAGTCTGTATTCAAGTCAGAAGTCAGAAATCCAAAGGTTGTCTGGAAAGTATTCGGCCATGTAACCATACTCGTTATATTGGCAATGGCTGGATTTTTTCCAGACAGCCCTCATATTTGGACCTTTCTATTTTATGGTGTTTTTCTTCAATAATGTTGTTTTTCTTTATCAGTATTTTCCATTTGTATAGTATTTTCTAATTTGAAAAATTCTTTCCTATACTTTGAAGATCTCATTGGATCTTTACCCTTTGAGCTGGGTGAATTAGATATTATTCACTTTATTTTAGGGTAAAAATCCAAGATACAAACTGGGGTGGACTGAACCGTGTACCCCCCCAAATTCATATGTTGAAACCTTAATCTCCAAAGTGGTTGTATTTGAAAACAGGGCTTCTAAGAGGTAATTGTGGTGAAATGGAGTCATAGGGTGCAGTCCTAAGCTATAGGACTGGTGGCTTTATTTGAAGAGGCCCAGAAAGAGAGTCCCACCAGATCCCGGGCCCCCGGCACCCTGATCTCACCCATCCCAGCCTTCAGAACTGTGAGAAGATTCGTTTTTGTTTAAGCCACCCAGGTTATGGTATTTTGCTATGGCAACCAGAGCAGACTATGGAGGAATTTGCCCCTAAAGCTCATAAGTAGGAAACACTAAAGCAGAACTTCAATCCCTCTCTTATTCCAAGGCTAACTCCCACCAAAACATGTCCCCTCTGAAGAAATCACCTGATAAACCAAGAACAACTTGTCTGAATTGTTACAGAAAGAGCAGGAATAAAATTTGTACTTGCAGAAAGATGAAGAAATCAATTCACAAGGAAGAAAAGAATAAATATTTCACTGGATGAAATTCCATGGCCTTTGAAAGGGGTTAATCTTCCATTGATGGTTTTCCTCCATCTTCCTTTGTGGTGGGGGGAGGGGAGGGTGTGAATCCAGGGAAATATTCTCCTGGCTGTGCCCTGAGATCCCACCCAAGCTGGGCTTCCTGCCGGCAACACCAGCAGGTTCAACCTAATAACCAAACCGAGCTGGGGAACTCTGGGTGAACCTCTGTTTCTAATACAAAGGATAAGAAACACATTTTTCAGGTCAAATGTGAGAAGGCATATTGAATTCAGCAGAGGAATTTTACAGCACTCGAGCCTATTTTATCAGTATGAGAAATGGTGAAGAGAGCTCTCCGAAATATGTTAGTTGGAACATAGCCTCTGAGATTGTAAAAACTGCTCTCTTATTTTTTAAAAAGGGGCCAGGTTTTGTTTCCGGAGAAGCAAAGACTGTGAACAGAATCTGCAGAGCAGGAAGGAAAAAGAGGGAGGAAGACAGAAAAAGAAGAGGATTAAAAACTCAAGAGGTCTTTCAGAAACAATGAATGCCACTCAGTAGAAGTGAAGTGGGCTTATGTAGACTTGGTGGAGTTATTCTAGCCATGTTCATTGAGTGTGTTTTGTCTTTTAATTGATTATTTTAACAACTATTTTAATAGGTTAATAACTACAGTTGAATCAATTCTATTATACTGACTGCAGTATGTTTAAAAGCCCATGTCCCAGTAAGGTGTTTATTAAATTATAGAAGAACCAAGGAACATTATGGTAAAATCTGGGGGAAGCCAGGATGGCTCAGTGGGTTAAGCGCTCACTTTGCAGCGCCGGGGACCGAGGATCGAATCCCAGCCCCGGCCCGTGCAGACCCATGTGCTGAACTGGGAGCTCCCCCAGTTCAGTTCTCTCTCTCTCTCTCTCTCTCTTTCTCTCTCTCTCTCTCTCTCTCTGTCAAAAATAAATAAATAAAAATATTAAAATCTGTATGCAGGGATTGCATGGTAATGAGTGGACTATTTTTGGCTTGCAGATGTGAATAATTTAGCCTACACAGTGTTTTAAAATGTTTGGGGAAATGCTGGGATAGCTCAATAGATTGAGTGCTTGCCTACCCACAAGGTCTGGGGATCAAATCCCAGCCCTGGCCTGTGCAAACCCACATGATGAACTGAGGTGCAACTGGGAACCACCAGGTTAACAGTGAAGGTTCTCGCCTCCTATGCAGGAGGCCCCCAGTTCAGTTCCCCCCCACACGACCCCACATCCACCTGTGTGAAATAAAACCATGTTACAACAAACAGTGTACAAATGTGGAGACTGCTCTGGGCCCCTACCCCCATCTCTCAAAACAATAAAATAAATCTTTTTTTTTTTTTTTAAGTTTTTGTCTTTGAAAGAAGTTCAGTAGCCCACCTTTCTGTCTTGCATTTGTCCCTCTTGACTCCTCTTCAGGTATTGACGAAGCAAAAATTTTTCTAATTTTCTCCTCCATTCTCAAATTCACCCCACCTTACCCCCTACCAAGCCATCTAGAATAAAGCAGAGAGTCTTCCAAATACACACGCATACACACAGTACTCAAGATGCTACCAAAAAGGTATTCTAAGCATAATTTGTCCTTGTCAAGAATGGAAAGGAAAAGAACAAATATTTGTTAAATGCCTTCTCTATGTGCCAGGTTCTTTGTTAATTGCTTTTATATAAGTTACCTTTTTTTTTAATTTTTGTCAAGGAAGAAAAGTAACTTGTTTATACATTGTACTCCCCATAAAGAAACTGTAACATGTACCAGAATGTCACCGTCTTAATTCGCCCTCCGTATTTTATTTCCATTGTTCTTGTTCAAGTTTATCGCTGAAATTGAGAGCAGACAGCAGTTATTCCAAAAGGGCCCTATCTAACCCCTCAGGCAAATGATCTAGAAAGAAACCAGGACACACCCAACACCAGCCAGAGCCCACCCTGACGTCAGTTTGGATTCAGGTTAGATTCTGAAGCTACTCCAGAGCAAATGACCGTGAGCATAAAAATCTTAATTACAGAGCTAATGCAATTATTAAGAATGTACTCTGACCCACGTGGTTTTCATTTATCAAAAATATTCAGGTGCCTACTCTACTATGTGGTAGAATACAAAAGTCAGTACATATGCAGTATCTACCTTTTGGGGTTCCTAGAGTTTTCATTTGGTCCCAAATGTGTCTTTTCTGTATAAAACTTTAGCCAACCAAATAATTATTTTATCTAAACAATGCCTCCTCCAAACAGGTATACCAAAAAAATTTTTTTCATTTTTCTCCCTTTGAATGAACTAGTTTTCTGATTAACAGTTAGATGAATTGCCAGTGATTTGGATGGGATGTGAACAAATTCCTTGCCTCAATCTCATCGTTCATTCACTCCAGAGAGACTCGCAGCCAACACCAAAGGGACAGTCAGAGTGTCTGTCCCACTCTGTTTGAGTTAGTATGGGTTGAAACAACATTGTCTTTGCTGGAACAGATTTCATGAAACTTTCCAGAGTTCCTCGCTTAGATATCGCCCTATTAATTTCTCTAAGATCTTCACAAGCTAATGAATAAATAAGCATGAGCATTAATGAAAATGAAGGACAGGACTGATGTTCATAAACAGCACTGATGGCATTTTAATCTGGAGTTTGCAATTATAGACACTTCCTTTTATTCAAAACAAGTGTCAGTCAACAGAGTGGTTGTCATTCTTTGAGCATCTTGTGGATTTCATTAATCATGTTTAATGATTTCTATCTTTTTTAATGGTGGTGCAAGAAAAATAATTTGGAAACCTGTACCATAATTAAAATACTTAGTTGAGTATTCATGCTGAGCAACTCAAAGAATGTCCTAACTATATCCGTTAACTGATGTTATATTCTTCCTCTTGTACTATGGAAAGCCTAATAATGTATAAGAGTTTGTTACATCATCGTCATTAAAAAGTTTCAGGTGCATTTTGACTGTGAAATAATGAGATTGACTCTCCATTTTGTCATTTATAATTACGTTTTCTAAATTGTTTTTGTTCTCTTTGATTTAATAGTGAACATCAAATAGTTTAGAACAAAGAAGGTAGGTAACATGGAATAAAAAACCTAAACTGAGGTAGCTGGCCGGTTGCAGCTGGGCTGAGAAGATTACAGAGAGTTAGAAACAAAAGACCCATGATGACTACAGTTACCATGGCTGTATGGTATATGTGAACGTTGTTAGGAAAGTAGATCCTAAGACTTCTCATCAGAAGGAAAGGAAAAATTACGGTTATTTTCTTTTCTTTTTTATCTACATGAGATGATAGATGTTAACTAAACTTACTGTGGTAATCATTTCACAATATATATGTCAGATCATTATGCTGTGTACATGTTAAACTTATATTAATACAATTGCACATGTCAATTATATCTCAATAAAAGAGCTCCCCAGAAGACATACAAATGGCCAACAGATATATGAAAAGATGCTCAACTTCACTAGCTAAAATGTTAGGGAAATTCATGTCAAAACCACAGGAGATACCAACTCACACTTGTTAGAATGGCTATTATTAACAAAACAAGGAATAACAAATGCTGGGGAGGCTGTGGAGAAAAAGGAACCCTTGTACACTGTTGGTGGGAATGCAAATGGGTATGGCCACTGTGGAAGACAGTATGGAGGTTCCTCAAAAAATTAAGAGTAGAATTACCATATTACCCAACAATCTCTCTTCTGGGTGTCTATCCAAAAAACTTGAAAATATTGTAAAGACAGTATATTCTGCTGCCCTTCATATTATGATTATTCAATATCAGGATCTTGCCAGGCTCTAAGCACATAAAGATAAAAACAATAGCTAAAATATGTTGAGTATGTGGACCAGGCCTTACTCCAAACACTCTCTGTGAAGTTTAGGTAATCTGGCCAAGTTCACATACTCGTAGGTGGCACCATTTACAGGAAAGTACAGGTGGACTAGGGCAGGGAGCAACATAATCAGACAGGAGTTAGTAAGATCTTTCCAAAAGAAATGAGAGTTGTGTTGACAACAAAAGTAGACAACAGTGCCCTCTTCAAACCAAAGTTCAAGTCCCTCACATTTATCATTTGGGGCTACTCCTCAACTAATTGATACTCACAGTAATTTATTGACTTTAAGACTCCCTCATAGAAGACCTTAGATGAAGATCAAGATTCTCCTTTGCACATTCATGACATCTCCATTTATCATTTCTTTTATATTATAGAGTGTAAGGGAGGAAGAAACTTTCCTGTACTCTCAAGGTTCTTTTGGCTGGTCTAACAATCAAGTAGACATGAGACATATTAGCAAGAGCAAAACAACCCAATTTAATTGCATACATATGTACGGGCACACAGAGTACATGAAAGTCAGAAACCTCACATACATGAGAGGTTCAGAGACACAAAAGGGAAGTGGGTATATATGACGTTCTGAGCTAGGGATGAGGTGAGGAACCTCCTCAGGGCTTCAGAAGGTCATTGCAGGGAGAACACAAATTTAGTAATTGGTAGTTTTCCCTGTCCTGTAACTAGGTCAAAAGAGGTTATCTCTGATGCTCTCTTATTATGGGCACGACCCCTAATTGAAAATTTTCTAAGTAGTTAATGGGGAGGGCAATGCAGATAAAGTTGCCTTTAGTTCAAAACCATCTGCCTACCCCTGAGGCACCTCTTGGGGTGACATGTTCTGAACCCCCCACAAGAGTTGTATAGCTTTTTAAAGTTTAAAATGTAACAGAAACTCTAGAGGAAAAGCTTATTTTTTCATGTGTCCTTTGGTCAAGTGTTCTATTCAACCCTTCTCTGTTACTACAGCTGCTCTTGTTTAAAGCATCTCTTAAATGAGTTCAGTGTCAGCAAGAGTCCAGTATTTGATTTGCTTTAAACCTTGCAGGTGAAAGACTTGGGCTAAGTGAGTTGGCTTCCTGAAGAGTCTTTTCGGTGGGGCCTTTGTTTATCTGTTTGGAATTTCTGGCTGCAGGTCAACCAGAAAAGAAAGAACAACTTCTGTGAAAACCACTCGTAAACAAGAGCTCAATTCTCAGAATGTGGAATATCCGTCCCCTGACAGTTTACTACATTAGCCACAACAGATACTCCTAGTTCTGATGCTGCTCCCTTCTGCTGGGAAGCTGGTGCCTACGTCAAGCACAGAACTGGACGGACTATCAACCATTGAAAGGAAATCTGTGGTACCGGTACTTACTCTCCTGCTGCTATAATACCTGAAACATCAGCCCTGGCTGATGTTTTCTTTGGTTTCATTGTTAAGCCTTTCGGCTCTTGACTTTGAACTTGTACCAGGGTTTCTCCTTACAAACTACCTGAGACACAGAAGGAAGCTATGCAAGACTCGGTGACTGATTTCACCCTTATTCCTAAGGGCTTTTTCTTGTCACTTAAGGATTTAAAATAGTCTTTGGAACAGGAAAGGTAATGCATTTTATGGATTCATCGACCACTGGCTTTAAAGAATGCCTGGGGTTTCCTCTATGGCTTCCCCTCTGGGACAAGTTTGGCTGGAGGCCAATATTCCACTCTTTGCTGCACCATTTCTAGTAATGAGTCACTCTCAAGGTGGCTTGTTCCATTTTGGGGTGGATCTAATTATGAAAAACATAGTCCTTGCTCTATTTGTTGGAATTAAGTCTGTCCTTCTGTAGACTGCCCTTAAATATCAACAAACTTGATATTATTTCTCTAAGTCTCTCCTTTGTCCAGGGTAAGTTAGGTTGTTGTTGAATCCATCTTCTGTGCGAGATTGCTACTGTCTTTAAAGCCCTGACGTTTCCCTCGACAAAGTATCAGATTTCCTACTTTAAATAGAAATGACATAATAATGGTATATCATCCCTGCTGTGTTCTGAAGGTCAAATAAAATAATAAAAATACAGTTACTGTAAAGAAAATATAGCATTCTACAAATGTCAGATATATGGTATTCGTAGTATTAGAAATACAAATACCCCTGTAGGATCCCGGTGCTGACATCTTTTCACTTAGAGCAAAATACTGACCAAATAGTTATTCAAAAGAAACTGAGCTTAACAACTTGGTCTTTAACATTAGGAAAGAAGCCACACTGTCCCATATCCTCAATCACCTTTATTTCTTATATGCAAAAAAAAAAAAAAAAAGTTTTATTGAGTCCCTATTCTGTGCCAGGCATTGTTCTAGGAATTGAAGGTGTAGAAATCAGTAGAGCAGAAAAGGCACTACCCTCTCTCGTGACATTTATATTTTAATGTGGGAGCCTATCGTTATAGAGATCAACATATCTGATGTGGACGAATACTATGGGGGAAATGAAGCAGGGTAAGAGTGTCCATGTGTAAGGAGAGAGATTGTTTTGTATAGGTTGTGTGGGGAAGGCCTCATAGGTAATATTCAAGCAGAATGCAAAAGTAAATGAGGAAGTTAGGCATATAGATAGCTGGGAAAGCATATCCAGGAAGAGGAACTACGATGTACAACGGTCGTGACACAGGAGGCCAATCCATGTGACTGAAGCAGAGTGAACTAAAGGAAGAATAGCAGGAGATCTAGGGCCATTGAAAGGACTCTGAGTTTTGTTCTGAGTTGGAATCCATGGAGGGCTTTGAACAGAAGAGTGATGTGACCTGACTTGAGTTTTAAAAGAATCACCATCCTACTGTGTGATATACACACAACAGGAAAACCAGTTACAAAGTGTTTCAATAAGCCACACAAGAGATAATGGTGAATTAGATCAGAATGGCATCAGTGCATGTGGTTAAGCATGGGTACGTTGTGCGTGTATTTTGAAGCTAGAGCCATCAGGATTTGCAATAGATGAGATACGGAATATAAGAGAAATCAAGGAGTGGAGATTTGCTCCAAGATTTGAGGCCCAAGCAACAAGTCAAAGAGAAATTACAGAGCATTTGGAAGGCAGGTGAGGAGGAAAGGCTTGAAAAAGGAGTCATGGTTAATTGTGAAGGATCTTGTACCTCATGCTAAAGAACTTGGACATTAGCCTGCAAGCAGTGGGCAAAAAGTTATGTGACAAGTTTGGTTTTATCTACAAACAACTCCTGAGACACTCACAAGATGGAATAAAATGGGATGAGACTAGAAAACGATAATTGATTTGAAAGCATATTGTTATAGCGCAGCTGAAACAGAATGAGAGCCAGAACAGTTTGGATGGCAGGCTGATCTTGTGTCTGCTTGCCTATCATTGAGCCTCTGGTAACCATCAATGAAGAAAGAACCTTAGGTGATGATGAGCAAACTCCAACATATTCTGATGTATTACCTAATCAAATGCATCTCTTGCTTAGACCATTCTAGAGATATGCTAATAAATTCACACTTTTCCAACTCATCCAATGTTTCTCTAGGAAGTGTTCATGGAGGGCCTCCCACTATTAGGTATAAGGACAATTTATGGCTTTAAAAAAAAAAAAAAGATAGTTGGGACTTGGAATCAAAATAGCTGAGTGCTAGTCCTTGCTGTGTCTCTGGTTAAATCACTTCACTGTTTTTGATCCTGGTGTGCAAATCTCAAAATGAGGAAACATGATTAGATGACCCCTTCCTACCAAGCATCTGAATTATCCAACATCCAACAGTGCAAAATAAAAAAATTTCACTAAAATATTTACTAGTTGCCATTCATGTGCATTATTACTTTTCACATTCAGGTTCCTATTCAGTGGGCACTTTCAGGCTTATGGTGTACATCAAAATTGAACCTTTTGTTTAAGGGCGATGAAGTGATAAATTGCTTTCATGTTGCAACTCAGATATTTTTTTCTCTTGCCTTTTGTTGCACAAAGAAAATACAAATTAATCATGCAGATAACACAATATTCTGTCAGTAGTCTTGTATTAACACATGAAGTCAATGATGAGTATTTTTAACCAGCAAGAATTCTGGGTGTGTACAGTTTATATGTACGGACTGATCAATTTACCTCATCTTTCCTGCTAAAGTCTATTAAAGGAGCTCCTTACATTTTTTTAATTGGATTTTTCAATAAAATGTATTTTGTTTACAGTTTTAGGTTCACAGCAAAATTAAGTGGAAGCTACAAAGATTTCTTATATACCTCTTACTTCCACATACACAGCCTCCTCCACTGTCTATCTTAAACATAGATGTAGCACGCCTAAGATAAATGAAAATATGTCCATGTAAAAATGTTTACATGGGTATATATAGCAATGTTATTTTCATAGTAGCCCACAGGTGGAAACAACACAAATGTCCCATCAACTGTAGTCTGGGATCTCAAAGCTGGACACCCAGGTTCCCAGAGAAAATGTCCCAAGAATGAGCATTCCAAGAGACCTGAGTGGATGCTGCAAGGTGGTTGTTTCTGACCAAGGCTCCAGAGTCCCAGAATGCTACTTTGTCATGCATTCTATTGGTCGCACAAGTTACTAAGCCAACCTAGATTCAAAAGGAGGAGACCCAGACCCCCTTTTCTTAATAATAGCAGCATCAGAGAACTTGTGACCATATTTAATCAATTGCAATTTATTAGACTGATTTCATGACTCGCTCGAGGGTCACAACCTGTAATTTGAAAAATAGTGCTCTAACCTGATGAGGTTATGTCCCTTCCAGTGCTCACATTGCTTGAACCTGTGAATTAATTTGATCTCATGTCAGGTGACAGAGGCTACTAATTTCTGCTTGAAAACAGGAGAGTGAAAAACAAGAGTACAAAGCAAGAGGTGTGGCCAGGCTTGCTGGCTACAGTCAGGTCCCTGCCTAGAAGGACTTCACACTATCCATTCTCCAGCCTCCCATTGCTCCCATTCAAGTCAAGGTTAATTTAGGGCAAATAATTTACTATAGGGCCACACCCAGTGGGAGGGGTGTGTGTACAAGTTAGCAGTGATACATCTTGGTGATGCTGCACGTGTGGTAGAAGGGAGTTTACAGATCTATCCATGGGGCTAAGGGATTAGAAGACTCATGGAGAAATACTCACATTCTTTAATGTTGTCTCTGGACTTGGACAGCTGTGGAAATGGCATTCGTAGTAAAACGTGTCAACTATAGGGTATGGAAAAGAAGCAGTTTTTACACTCCCTGTGCTGTAGTATCAATGTGTATTATGTCTTACTTTTACGAGTAGGCTTTCTCTATGAAAACTCCAAGAATGAACTTACTCTGAACAGATGTTTCTGAGTCCCTTGACTTATCAGTGCAAGACTAAATAGAAGGCAACAGGGTCATTAAGAATGGACATATAAAGGTGTGGGCATGAACAATAAGAATTTGTGAACCAATTATCACTTCACTGAGCCAAATCATTTGGAGAACTGATTTGCAAGCTGAGGTAAGCTCCTCTAAGGAGTCTCAGCTAATCTGCCTTGTGCCCACATGGTTATCTACAAAATGAACGTAACTGCTGAAAAAAGGAAGAAAAATATTCTCGTTCTATAATTTTATCCTTTTTGGTGTTATGAGATATTCCTAAATGGACAGTGAAACTTCTAAATGACCATGTAATTCCCCATCTCTGCATGGCAGGAAGAAAAATATAAATATGCAAAAGCTGTGCCACTTCATGGTTGCGTGGATACCAAGCAGATGGGTAGAGGATCATGAAACTGCTTTTTACAAACAGAGAGAACCCCTGTCACTCCAAGCTGCATCCATCTGGCTATGCAGCTGCAACACTGCTTCATGCAAGAGAGACAGAGGGGAGGAGAGAAACAGAGAGAAACAGAGTTTTGGATTCTAATTCATAGTAAAATAATAAAATAGCTCTCAATTATAGAAAATTTGGTTTAGGAACCGCTGTGGATGCATCTTGGAGACTGGGGATCTTTGGATTAGCTATTTAAGTGGCCTGCTGAGTAATCCCAATGCCTGTTAAACTAGCAACTAAGTCACTGACAGTCTCTACTTTCTTGTCGATAAAATGTGAGAGGTGACACAGACACTCCTCCTAGGATTTTTGCGAGAGTAACTGAAACAATGTTCGCAGAATATTTTGCAGGGAATCCGGCACATCAAAAAGTCTCAATAATTATAAAAAGAACGTGTTAGCGATGTTATTATGATTGTCTTCACAACTACCATCTCTCTCTTTTTTCCTTCTTTCCCTTCTAGGGTCTTGTCCAACATTGTATGCTCTTCACTGCTCTTTGCCTTTCCATTGTTCAGAATGTGAGTTCCTTCCATGAAATGTCCCTGTTGCCCAGCCAACTCACAGAAGAAAACTCAAATGTAAAAGGAGATAGAGCGTCTGAAAGTGACTTGCAGAGGACACCATCTTCCCACCCCTTTCTCCTCCAATCTATCAAAAGTTGCTGTGGCCTCCAGAGTCCTCAAGAGCCATTACTTTCTTTAATCGTTTTATTTCATTTATTTATTTCATTTATTTAATCATTCAGTCTTGGTGATGTCTAATTATGCGGTATTGTGTGCACTCAGAATTTAAGATAACTCCGAGTTCCAGAGGCTTATTCCACCGCCATCTCCCCATCATCCATCCCCTGCTCCGGGTCCCAATGCCACAGCTTCCATGCAGGATTCCCTTCCACAGAACTAGTGGCACATGGCTGTCCAGAGTTTGTCTGAATGTTCCTCTGCCTTAGGAGACAAGCCAGTCCTCTTGAGACAGCTATAAATGTCACAACCTTCTTTTTCAAGCGGAGCCCAAATCTAACTCCTTCCTAATGATCTTCTTTCTGACATCTGGAGTGTGAATCAATAAATGTAAAAATTCTTTCCAATATTTGAAAACATGAAGTCTGTCTTCTGTTAATTCCCTTCAAGCGGCCCCCTGCTCTGATCCACCCTCTTACCCGTATGAAATCCTTCTCTAGCATTCTCTCATCCTCATGGTACCGGGGGGTGTAAGCGGTACTCTCCTCATGGCTCACCCAGGAAGAGCTGAGTCTACTTTTCTGAGAAAATACCGTACTTCTGTCCATTCATTCGCAAAGCACTTTAGAGTTAAGGCAGCCACTTTGTTAGTACACATTCAGCAACCATCAAGGCCCCAGTATGAACTGCTCTGCATCAGGTAACCCTCCCTCACCATGTAATCATACAGCTGAATTTAAGTACGGCCATTGCCTGAGACACCCATCTAAATTTTCACAGAACCAAGTAACCATTTCTCCATAACCAAGTCTTCATCATTTCTTGCTTGGAGGCTTGCAACAGCCTTCGAATTATTTTTTCTTCTTTCCTTCTAATCCTCTGTGCTCCATGCTACTGCCAAAGTTATCTCTTTTTAAAGCAAAAGTCTCATTATGTCATAGTCTCAGTTAAATGTTTCTTTCTGCCTCATCACCTGAACCTATGAACTGAGTGCCTCTGAAGGCAGGAACCCTGCCTAATTTACTTTACATCCTCAGGGTGCAGAGAGTCATGAGGGCTCAATAAATGTTTGCAACTGAATGAACTGCCCAACTGACTGTAATTCTTCCTAAATGTATTTTATCCAGGCCAGTCTATGGTTTTCTTGTAATAAAATATCACGAGAAATTTTGTCAATCACTGAGCTGGTATAACATTAGTTAGGTAGGACCACACTATTTCCACTAATTCAATATATTAAAAAAACAAAACGAGATCTGTTTGGCAAGAAAGATTTTAAACACACACACACCACACTTCTTTTTTCTCCACATGAAAGCAATACTTCCTTTTTCTTAAAAGCCCAAGAAATACAAGAAAGTATCAAAGTGAAACTAAAGTTAGTCATTACCTTACAGTGCAGATAGCATAGCTGTTTTTATTTTTTTATGAAAACATTCATATTCATTTACTGCTTCTTTTTTATCCTTTTTCCAGGTATAGTTCACATAATTGGGATCCTAATATTATATTTCCAACTCTGTATTCTTTAGTAAGTTTAAAATTTTGTCATGAAGATTTACACAGACCTCCAAAGTCGTTCCAAATATCATCCCATATTGTATAGACTGCGATGACCTGTTTCATGGAGTGATTTACGGTGAGAAGCACACCCCAGTTCAGCATATGGGTCCTCATGGGCCAGGGCCGGGATTCGATCCCTAGACCCCAGGGCTGCAAAGGGAGTGCTTAACTGGCTGAACCATCGGTTTCCCCAGTCCAGGTTTTCTACCCTCAGAACATATTACTATGTGTCTTAATCACTGAGGTTCTAAGTAAGATTTTGTTATATTAAAAAGACTTGCATTTGGGAAAGCCGGGATGGCTCAGTGGGTTAAGCACTCGCTTTGAAGCCCCGGGGACCGAGGATCAAATCCCGGCCCCGGCCCATGTGGACCCATATGCTGAACTGGGGTGTGCCCCCAGTTCAGTTCTTGCCGGGGCCTATGTGGGAGGCTCCTGGCCCAGTTCCTGCCCTGCGCAGCCCTGTGCCCACCTGTGGAGTGAAACTATATGGAAAACTAATGCTGTCAACTATGGAGACTGCTCTGGGCCCTCCCCCCTTCTCTCTATCTCCATTTCTCTCTATCAAAAATCAATAAAATAAATCTAAAAAAAAAAAAAGACTTGCATTTGATTTTCTCAAAAGTTTGAAAAATCCCCAATTTAACATTCCTGTAACTAGTTGAAATTGAGGCTATTTTTAGATGTTTGACAATACAAATAATGCTAGAGTCAACTTGTTATAGTGTAGAACCTATGAACTTGGGGGTTGAAGAAACCAGTTGGTGATTTTATGGAATGTACAACTGTCATGGTTTCTGGTAGTTCCATTTGATCAGACACTATCTTAATTTAGTGAAATGCAATTATGTAAATACGTATGTGCAGTGTGCCAATTTAAAAAGTGGGCATCCATTGGATAAGTATTATTAACCCAGAACAAGCCAGATTCTTGACTTCATGAGTACACCTTGTTCTACTCTGTTTGGAGAAAATTAGATCCACATTGGATTCCAGTGAAAGGGCACAGAATGTCAGATTTATAAATAGGAAGACCCAACGTTATGCTGTCTACAAGAAGCATAATAACACCTCTAACAACCCAGTTACCCATCCTAAAATGTATCTGTGACACTCCCTTTTCCTTTATCTCCAGTCTATAGTTAATCATCAAGGTCTATTCATTCTGACTCCTGAATCTCTCTCAAATCTGCCCATTTTTCATGATGACCACTGCCACCAACCAAAGCCACCTCTCTCTCCTAAACTGCTGACACAGCCACCTAATCAACTTCCCCACAGTCACTCTTGCTACCTCCAAACCACTTTCCCTATGGGATGGGAGCTGTCTCTCATGAAATGCAGATCACACGGCCTGCCTTCGTTGCAAGCTTTTCCGGGGTTTCCCATTGCCCAGGTCTCTGCTTCATGACTTACAAAGCCCTTCACAGTCTGGCTCCTAATTTATCTTTAATGGATTGTCCACTGAAAACAGTGGACTACTGTTTTCCCTTCTTGATATGCCTCCGTTTTGTTTGTTTTGTTTTGGGTGGAGTTTTTTGTTTGTTTGTTTGCTTGTTTTTGTAAGTGAACGTATTTTTTAATATGCTAATGTTGGGGAGCAATGAGTAACAGAGAAATGAACCTATGATTTAGAGTCAAAAAGCCTGGGTTCGCATCGAAGTTTTGTCACTTGAAATATATGTGACCTTGGACAAGTGACTTAGCCTTTATGACCTCCTTGCTTCTCATCTGCAAAGTGAGGGTAATAATAATCCCTGCATAATGAATTGTTGTAAAGATCAAATGGGAGAGTGTATGTGGAAAAATTCTGTGAATGATAACATATTATGCAAATGTTCGTTAGTAATAATCTCATCACCTAATAAGAAACATCGATGATCAGGGAAATAAATACAATACTGCTTTGGGCATTTAAGAGTCAGCCCTACTTTCCATATTGGGGAAAAAAAGCATTTTAATGAGTTACATTTAATATACAGTTCAAAAGGAGATAAGGCAGTTCAAGGTAATGCAAAAACTGAACCAAACTACTGAAGATTTGAGGAGCAGATAGTGTGAAGGGTTGATCATTTACTTCTAAAAACCTGACGTTACATTTTCTTTCTTAGTGTTTTCTATTTTATGACTTACTTGGAATAGAGCACAATAGTGATACTGTGTAATATTTGTAAATATTTTACCTGTTGTTGGTTTTGTGGCAGATTATCATTTTCCTTTAAGAGGGCTATTTCAAGGTTTGCTGCATTCCTATGATTTAATAATATTCACAGTTATGTTTTTCCGAAAGGACATTATCCTCAATTTATTCTTGAAATTTAGTGAGGAAAAATTAGGGTTTATTTAGTGGAAATTAATAGCATGGCTGAAAAGGAAAATAGAAATTCATTGACTTCATTGAACAAGAGACGAGTGTATTTGAAAAAGCTCTCCTCTGTGTGACGTGAACGCCAAGTGGAATGAGTTGATGAAGCAGCATTTAGTTTCTCTTATATCCTGTGTTCTGTCTGCCTTTCATTCAGGTAACAGTGGGAAGCTGGGCCTGGACTATTTTCTGTGCACAGTCCCCTCTGGTGGGCTTTTCCAACCGCAGTAAAGGAGTTCCTCTACTGCCATCTAGTGCTTTTTATAAAGAGCTTCACAGGTTTTATCAGATGAGCGGGTTTATTTTTAGTTCAAAGTGTGGGATGGCGGGAAATGGAGGGCGGGGGTGGCCGAAAGCTAAAACTTGGGAGACCGTTTTCAGAATTACTGCACTACTCAGAGGTGCTGAGTCACAAACGACGTAGGATGGCATGGGTTTGTGAGCTAGATACATTTCGGGGAAAGTTGCAGGAAGTCAGACAGTGGAACGCAAGTAGCTTGTTCAAGCTTGTGACAGAAGGTTGTCATGACGGCCAGGAGCCTGGCTGGAAGCGATCGGGGATGGATTTGAGTGGCAATTACACACTTGTCTACTCCCTTTCTACGGAGACAGTAGGCTGCATCTTTTTTTAGGACCTCCCATCTCTTCAGCAAAATGATTGCATTTGCCAACAAGAAAGGCCTGCCTCTCTCTTTGCTCGGTTCCCCGGTTCCTTATCTCACCACCCACTAAGACCCCCACCCCACAAGCCTCACGAACCCAAGGCCCCACTCTTCGCTAGAAGTTAATGTCCCAAATATCTCAACTAAAAACGTTTTACTATGTTGTACACTTGAAATTCATATAATAACTGTAGGTCAAGTGTAATTGAAAAATACGTTTTCAAATATTTTAAGAGGTTACCTATCACCACCCAGGGCCTTTTGCCTTTTTATAGGAGACACTGAAATACTCTATAGAGACCCAACAGGATTTCAGGGAAATTGGGGATGGCAGCCTTTCATGTCTTAAAATTTTTCACATACGCACTTAAAAACACGCTGTCAGTCACAAAATTGCTCAGTTAAGAAACCTGGGAGTCATTCTTTCTTTTAAGATTTATTTTACTATTTTTGACAGAGAGAGAAGCGGGAGGGCCCAGAGCAGTCTCCATAGTTGTGTATCATCAGTTTTCTACATGGTTTTGTTCCACACAGGTGGGTGGGGGCTGCACAGGGTGGGAACTGGGCTGGGGGCCTCCCGCATGAGAAGTGCAACTCAGTTCAGCACATGGGTCCACACGGGCCAGGGTCAGGACTCAATCCTCGGTCCCCTGGGCTGCAAAGCAAGTGCTTTACCTGCTAAGCTGTCCTGGCTTCCCTTGGGAGTCATTGCTGACATTTTCTTCTCCCTTGTGCTTCCAGCACTCATCCAACATGACATACTGCGTGCTTACATGCGTACACGCAAATTCAAATAATCTCTCAATATTGTGGATACTAGCTTTGGATCCACTTGTCTCTATTACAGCTGGCATCAAACTAGTATAAGTTATAATCATCATTCATTAAACTAACTTATCTCCCCACTTCCAATACTCACCTGGCACCTAGAATAATCCTTTAAGAAAAATAAATTTAATAATATGGCAGTTCTGCTTGATACTCTTGAATGATTTTCTTTTGATTTTAAAATAAATTCCAGGCATTTTAATGTGACCTAACATCCCCTCCATAATCTGGCCTCTACCCAGTTTTCCAAACTGATATTTTGCCAGTCTCTGCCTTCTATTCCTGTATCAATGACACTAATCTTCTCTCATTTTCTCCAAAGGAGTCAGCTTCTTATAACCCCAGGGCCTTTGAACATGCTGTTTCCTGTGTTTATTTTTTGTTAGGCTGGCACCTTGCACTCCTTGTTCTTGCACTAACTACAAACCATTTGTATGATTCATTATCTCATATCAATCTTAAAGCCCAAGTTTTAAATTCGATTTGGTCGGATACCAAATCTGTCTTATTCATTTCTATACCCAGGCCCAATGAGGCAATAAAAATTTGTTGAAAGAATGAATTGTTGCCTCCTATGACTTTGGGTTGTTTTAAATATGCACCCTGATTGTCAGTTAACTCCTCAAAGACAATGACCCATGTTTTAATGAAATTGTATGTTGGAGACAGTTGCAGAAATGACTCAGACATGATCTTACACCCAATAAAACAGGGAAACAAGTAAGTACTAGACAACATTTAAAACACGATAATGTGCCAAATAAGCACAATTCTTTGGAAACACAGAGGAGGAAGGAGTTAACTCTGTCTGGCTGAATCTGGATAAACATGTCAAAGAAGGTGAATTCAAGTTGAAGTTTTGTAGGGCAAATGAGAGTTCACAAGTAACAAATAGGGGGAGGGGGACCAAGGGAACAAGGTCAGAGGAATGAGAAAAACACAATGGTTTTAATGTAGAGAGAAGATGGGATTGTTGTCTATTTCTCCACCGGGACCTCCATCTGCCATTAAATGGATACAGTTCACATTTAATTAACACTTGTGATTTGACTTTTGGAGAATGGTGAGAAATGTGTGGTATCCTGGTAAAGTCAGAATAAGTGACTAAATAGATGAGCTTTCTTTCATTTTGAATATTCAACAGCACTGAAACAACAATATCTGATACTACTTCAAGGAAACCCCAACAAGAATGTCATTTCTGGGACTCCGGACGTGTTTGGTCAAACCAGCTTTCATCGGAAACCTCTCTGAAAGAAGGTTTTGAGTTCCAGCTGAAGGTCTATTCACAAAATTACACCTACACTTTCCCTCCAAGAATACTGTTCTCTAGAAATATCAAGTTGAGACTATATTTTCCCCCAGAATTTCCTGTATTTTGGTCCTGAGAGAATGAAAGGGTACGGTAACATTCTCTTAGCTCCGTGCTCATGCTTCTAAACAAACCCTCAATCACTCTCCTTTGAAAGTCAAGACATGTATGTGCCTTTGGAACACCTTCTATTGATCGTTGGCATGGTTTGATCCAAGAATAACAAATAGTAGATGTCTCAGCTTTTGACTAGTATTTCCTGAACCAGAACATAAAATATAGATGTAACAAATTCATTGTCACTTCAGAAATCTTGTCCCACGTGAAATCTCTTCTGTTGATTAGCAGAAGTCCTAGGAAGCCGGTTTCTCATTGTTTCTTCAATTTTTAGAGAATTGAGAAAGTTAATAGAGGAAGTCAAATTAATTATATTTCAAAAAGAAGAGAAATGTTTACTATTGAATGTGAATTTTCAATGTCTAAACATGATACAAGAAAAATTACTGAATTGCTGCTTGTGGGAAAAAATGGAAGAAGAGAGCATGTTTATACAAAAGTTCTCTCTCTCATAGGTAAGACTCAGGAGCAAAACTATGGAAGTTTGATGGTTTGCTTATGTAATGATTTTAAGTAAACAAAAAATAACTAAAAGCCTTAGCTATGAGTATCTTAGGTAAATAAGTTCTATTGATTTCATATTAAGACTTGGCATTCTTTTGTATGGTTCGGTTCCTGCTTCAAATTTCCTGTTAATATTAATACAATTATTAAGGAAAACATAGTATGTGCCATATTGAACACTAGACTATTACATTAATGATTTGCTTCTATGTTTCAGAACAATGTTTCAATGCCTAAGAACCTTGGCGTAGCATTCATCATTTCTGCACACTGCCTTTCAACAGAAATGTGTCTTTTACACCATTGAATGGATCTCACAGGAAAAGCTGGGGAAGGCTGGAGCCCTCCGAACCTGAAGGAACAACTTAGCACAAAGATTAGATTGGGTGCCACAGACAAGGGTTCTAGGTCCAACTCCACCCCAACTGGCTAAGGAACTTAGAACAAGTCCCTTGAGAAATGCAAGCTGGACTTGGAAGGAAGGGAGGGTCCCAAAGTCCCTCTTAGCCTCAGACTACGAGGCAATCCTTCCAGTATTTATGCTAAAAAACACTTTTATAGCCAAGGACTTACCCTTCAGTTGGAACCTAGGCCTAAAGTGAAGAAACGCTCTAATGATTTAAGAAGCTATTCTGTTGTCATAAAAAAGGTAATTTTGTTTCTTCTAAACTTTCACATTATTGTGGAGATTTTTCTGCTGAGTCTTTTTTTAAAAAGGCATTATGCACAGCCAGGTTGACATAGCCAAAAGGAATTATGGAAATTGGAATAACTGTTGATGTAGATGAGACACTAAAATTTCCATATTTAGAACTGTCAGACGCCATTTAAATTGGTAACATTAAATTACTGTCAGAAATTTTCAATATTTTCTCATCATATACAATTGTTTCTCCAAGGAGGAAAGCGACAATCTAGTTTCTTAGGCTTAATGGCCATTTTCTGCTTTGTCCCCAAGCTGACTCCCAAACTTGTCCCAAATGCAAGGGTGATGAAATTAAATAATTTTGAGAGAGAACGAGTTAAGAAAGTAGCTCAGAAAGGCATATTTTAAAAATAAAAAATTTCCCAAAAAACGACATGAGTTCTTTAATGACATATATAAGGAATTGAAATGAGAAGCCCCCCATAAAATAGCCTTTTGTTCAAAGACTTTCTAGTTACAGTGGATTTTTGTGTATTTATAATGTAACAGTTGGAAATCCAAATTCTGGATTGATTTTTTTTTTTTAATCCCACAGCTTGAGAAAAAGGGAGAAATACAGAATCCTGCTTTAATCCTCTTAGACCAAATATATATATATATATATATATATATATATATATTTAAAAACAAGAAAGAAAGGAAAAAAAGAAACAAGACAAGTGGGACATTATGATGAAACCAGTTAAAACCTTTCTAATTTCTGTTCTAAATATAATGTTATATAAAAAAGATACAGGACTTGGGGAGGGGAGTGTATAGTATTTCTTAAAGAACTGTAGAGATAAAGATTGAAAAACAAACCAGTTGCTGCTTAGGCTGCTATTTTCTTTTTTGTTCGTATTCTTTCCTCCAACAGATGTAAGCACAGTTCCCAACACATATTAGGACTAAATATTAATATTATGTGCTAGATCCTAGGTTGTTGGGATTTTAAAAATTTAATCTGTAACTATTTCTATCTTCCAGATGTAAAGGTACTTTTGAAAACTAGGTATCAGAGAGAATAAGCGAAAATGATTCTGTAAGTGAATATCAGAGCCTACAGAAGTCTTACCAGTTAGTGTGACTGAATCCTCAAAGGATGTACAATTTTCTAGAGGTTTTTGACATCAAAGTAAAACTTTAAATGAGTAACAGCACATTAATGAATAATGTAATTAGGCTTTGAAGTTAAATAATGTGAAATACAGCATATATGTTTCTCTTAGGCATTTGATTCTTTAAAAACTGATCTTTGCTAGTAACTTTTCAAGTCTAAATAATAGTGTTTTGAAAAATATTAAAAAGTGGAAAAGAGTGTACTTCTACTTTAATCAGCCCACTAATGTTATGACAATCCTCCATCACCTAGTGGTAGAATATATGAATTGCAAGAGAAACAACGGGAAATGTAGGTTATAGAGACTACAATGTTGATGACACTTACCTCTGCATGGCAGTATATTCGGTCATTTAAATTTATTTAGATTTATTTAATTTTGCTTACCTGTGTTTATAATATTACATATTTGTTAGGTAAATAAAAAAGAAAAAAACATACATAAGAATTAAAAGAAATAAAAGGTATGGAAAGCCAATGAAAGGAAAATGACATCCACACTTCTTCCTTCAATGGTCTCGGGTATTAACAAAAGAACTGGAAAAAACTGCAAAAAAATCCCTCAGATTAAAAAAAAAAAAAATGCATAGAAGATTGAGTTGCAGGAGAACAGGAAAGAAGAAATCACAGAAAGAAGACCCAGGTGTTTCCCGCTACCTGAAAAAACAGGCAGAGCAGAGATGTCACCATGTATATAGGTGAACAGAGAAAGGGAAGGACCAATGGGATGATTTATTTGTTTACTTTTTTAAAGATTTATTTTATTGTTTTTGACAGAGAGACAGAGAGAAGGGGGAGGGCCCAGTGCTCTCCATAGTTGTACGTCATCAGTTTTCGATGTGGTTTTGTTCCACACAGGTGGGCGGGGGCCACACAGGGCCGGAACTGGGCTGGGGGTCTCCCACATGGGAGGCACACCCCCTGAAACCAGGGGCTGAATCCGGGGGTGAGAACCAAACTGGGGGCTTCCACATGGGAAGCACACTCCAGTTCAGCATATGGGTCTCCATGGCCCAGGTCTGGGATTCGATCCTCAGTCCCCAGGGCTACAAAGCAAGTGCTTAACCTGCTGAGCCATCCGGCCTTCCCCCCCGATGGGATGATTTCAAGTGTTTTTTCTCATGAAATCTTTGGTTTTCGCGAGTCTAGGTGCAGCAAATGCATCCGTGTTTTTGTTTCAGACAATTTCACTTTCGTGCTTTCGTGTGCAGTAACTCCGTTGATGGCATCATACTGGTCTTCCCTCCGTTTCTGAAAATTCAGCCAGCTCCTTGTCACCTCATGGCTTTTGCCTGTCCCGTTCCGTCTGGAACAAGCTAGTCCCCCTTCTTCTCCAGTGTTTCCGGAGGCCCAGCTCTCAGTAGAGCTCCAGGTCTTAACTAACATGTCACCTCCTCTAGCTCTTGCTAACTCCGTTGTTACCCTTCTGAAGCAGTGACAGTCACACCACTGCCCACCTTCCCCTGCCCTGCACTTTGGTCCCTTTTCTCAACCCCAGCGTCATTGCTCTCAGAGCCTTTAGCACAATTTGTAGGGACTTTAATTCTTTCTTTGTTCATTTGTTTTCTGTCTCTCTCTCCTTTGAATATAAAGTCTATGAGGACAAGAACATACTCATATCTGTCATCATACTTGTGTTTTCAGGAGACGTATGATTGATACTCAACAAACACCTGGGAATACATGGTTCCATGGTGACCTAGTGCAGTAGACAGCGGAGGAATTGTTATCTCCATTTCATAGGTAAGGAAATCTCAGAGGTGTATGACTTTTTCTAAATCATACAGTCAGGACTATAATAGGTGTCTTTATTCAAATCCAGAATTGCCTTCTAGCTAGGTGACATTGGGTACTTTACATCACCTCTATGACTCCATTTCCCATGTATAAAATAGGGAATAAATAAGTATTAAATAATGTATGAATCATTCTGTTGTTTAAAATTCATGTCTTATTCATTCATTCAACAACATTAAGTGCCTTCTATGTGCCAGAAACTGTTCTATAAAGTGTGCATGAGGCACCAGAACCGAATATAGGACCATTGTTGCTTTTCTTTTCTTTTTACTTTTTTTCAATCAACATTTTATTTTGAGATAATTTGTAGATTCATCATCAGTCGTAAGAAATAATAGCGATCCTACAAACCCCTCTTTATCTAGATTTCCCCCCGTGGTAACATCTTCAAAACTATAGTAAAATCTTATAAACCACATTATTGAACGTCAGATGTTGTTAATAGCCCGAATTAAGAAAAGGCTCTATTTTTCTGAGCCTTCGTTTCTGAATTAAAAGATGCCCTTTTGTTTCATCCGGCAACACAGGCTCTGACCACTAGAGGGAACTGCTCCATCAGCGGTGTCATAAATTGCCTACAAGCGCCACATTCCTGTGGCTGACCGTAGAATATCGTTTTACACCAATTCCTTCAGAAGCATAAATCGATCGGCAATCTGATCATCTCTCCTTCACGACTTGCAACATATAACTCCTGGCCTCTGGGTTGTAGGAATGAAAACACACACCTGTTCATTAGAACAGGTTCTGAGACCTGGTTTTCTTTTGGCAGCCTATCTGGGGATGGTCTCCCAGGCAACAAGACTGTTCTCCTGAGGGTGAGGGGTAATCAGAGAGAACCCTCACAGATAATTCCATCAATATACTCACTTCCAAAAACTCACTGGATGTTAGATTGTGTAAAGCAGAAACCTGGGGAGGATATTGGCCCATTAATTTACAGTGAGGTCAGGTGACTGCTTTGGCTCTGGGCCAGGTATGGAGTATATGCAAATTAAAAAGAAATTCATGCAACTCCAGTATCCCCAGTGAATAAGGAAGAGTAAAATCGAATACATCCTTCTTTGAAAAAATTGAAAAATTGAAAAATTTACACCTGGCTTTTGTGAGAAGTTTGTGCTCTCAAGCATACCCTGATTCAAACAGTCCTTCAAAGTTTTGTCCACAGACTTAGAAGACTTAATCGATATTATGGGGAAGAGACTTTAAAACTTCCACCAAGAATGAGAGAGAGTTTCTACCTCTTCTGTTAAATAAGAGTGGTGAGAGTGGACATCTTTGCTTTGTTCCTGATCTTAAGGAGAAAACATTCAGTCTTTTATCATTAAGTATAGTGTTCGCTATTGGTTTTTTATAGATGGTCTTCATCACATTGAGAAAATTCCCTCTATAGTCCTATATTCCTATTTTTCTAAGTACTTTTTTAATCATGAATGAAAGTTGGATATTATCACATGATTTCTCTGCATTATTGATATGATCATGTGACTTTTCTTCTTTAGCCTAACATGCTTATATATTTATACAGAAGAAGAAGAGGAGGAGAGAAAGAAAAGGAAAGAAGAGAAAGAAAAAGAAAAAAGATTATACTGTATGGCCTAAGCCGTCATAGTTGAGATTCAGGGGAGTAGAGACGGAGGCACAGCACGTTTAGGTAGAGAGCCTTAGAATACTTGAGCCCTCGTGGTTGGCTCCTGTCCTCCACGCTGCAGAGCGGGTAGAGCGCTGGGAAGAGTGGAGGACAGAATAAGGAGGCCACACGGTACATGAACCCAAAGAGCAGACAGCATGGCTACAACCAAGAGTCAGGCCCTGCGGAGCAGGAGCAGGGCGGCTGGGATGACACACTCGGGTGGAGGCCAACCCAGGCCAGAACGGCACTCCTGCCTTCAGGCTACTATGTAGGCTTCCCCCTTACCCACGTGTTGTCATAAGGACAAGAACGAAGGCGCAGTTCAGAGCCGGGGAGCACATCAAGGCAGACAACAGCAACCGTGAGGGCATTTTCTGTGTTTAGGATTTAACACTCTAAAGAAATTCGATTCAACAACGTAATTTAGCCTAAAACATGGTCAGACCGTTTTCTTTGCTTTGCTTCTGTCCCCTCCAGCCAGGCGTAGTGGCCCCGCATGCATCCCTCGTTAATCTAGGTCATCAGCAGACACTGCTCTCCAAGGAACTGAGTCAGCCCAGCCATCCAGACACGGGCCACTGGGCTGCAATTCTGGACTGAGATTCTCCGTCAGGTGATGTATGAATCACCTGCCCTTAAAACCAGGTTTGAGATAAGCATCTCGGAACAAACCAGACCCCAGGAGACAGTCCCCTGCCTGAGTCCCATGACTAACTCGCCTTTCCTTTTGTTCTGCTTCTTCCTACATTGCCGTCTGGCTGTCCTAAGAACTAGGAGATGGATGGTCTTTGGGACAAGAGCCTGCCATCCTCCCCAAATGCTGGCATTTTGAATAAACCTGCTTTTTCTTCCCACCAACCTTGTCTCTTGATTATTGGATGAGCAGAGCAGCTGGATTCTTATCCCAGAGATACAAGGACTAGGACAGGGTAGAACCCTTGAGAAGGAAAAACAACCCTAACAGAGAGCTTGACGTGTGAGTCAACTAAATTTAAATCTTCAGTCATTTACACCCAAAGACTAAATTGTGAACCAGAAGAAAGTGAGGTACCTTGAAGTGGCAAAATGAAAATTGTTTGCTTCTTGCTTGTTTAGTGTCTCTCTCCTTTGCTCACTCTCTTCGCTCTCATCCTTAAAGTATGGGCTGTGAGCAGTTCAGTTTGGCTATAGAGAGGTAAAAAATAATAAGAATGACATGTTTTACACATATGAGGTTTAGGGTCACAGAGTAGTTAGGACCAGAGCCAGGACAAGTTCCACATCTCCAAGGCACCCTGATATGTGAGCATTCCACATCAAGAGCCACTGTCGCCCACGGTAACTTACGGCAGAAATCACTGCACTCACTAGATGTTGCTGTCTCAGATGTATATGCACACACACAACTCCGCTACCACAGGGGCAAATCAGTCGCCATCAATGACGGTGTGAGGACTTTCCCTCAGCTCTTCGCTCTCGCTGATAACTCCCTTTGTTGGTGACTTTCAGTTTTCTACAGTGCCAGCTGGTCGTGACTGGTTTAGCAGCTCTCAAAAAAAAACAAACGTGTTGGCTTTCGTTTCTAAAGTCCCATGGTTGCATTTCAGAGCTAAAAATAAAATTATGTTGTATCATCTGATATTTTCAGATGATCAGCTACACCATTCCCCTCCTTTCTGAAACTAACAGAGGTAAGGGAATTTAAAAATTCTGTTCTTTAAACAGCCGGATTCAGGGTACAAGAGAGTTAGAGCATAGGCACACTTAGTTCTAGAGCTTTCCACTGTATAGACTCAGCCAGGACCCTCAGTCCCAGAATGAGAGAGAGACAGAGACACAGAGAGAATTTCACTTTCTCCTCTTGTCTCATTGTTAGACTCCAGCTTATCTTCCCTCATTTAATGAGCTGCTAAAAAATATAGAACCAAATGTATACATACCAGTTAGCCTGAATGAGTATTTACGTATTGCAAGAGTAGGGTCCATTTTAAGTGTGACCTCACACTTGGTTTCATGTTACTTTTCTCTTTCCATTTTCCTTTACCCTGACTTCTACGCCTATTTTTAACTTTATTTTATAATTATTTTTGAAACCCAGCTTATAAAGAAGATGACGATATTAATCAACTTATTTGCTGGCTCTCATCAGCTTCAGCCAAACTTTTATCCAACCATCTTTCAATGATCTACCCAAATTATATTTAGAGGCAAAATTAAGTATAAGGAAAGCAAATAAGAAAAAAATATCCTTCTATTAAGGATAAAAAGCATCTTTCATCTAATTACTAGTAAATTTTGCAGACTGTGAAAATGGATGACAACCTAAAAATGGATGGCAACAATTTTTACCCTGTCCATGTGCACATAAAGGCAACATAAAGTTGTAATATATCGATAAACCAACAAACAACAAGGCTGGACAGGATGTGGCGTAAAGGGAACCCTTGTGCACTGTTGGTGGGATTGCAAATTGGTGCAGCCACTATGGAAAATGGTATGGAGGTTCCTCAAAAAATTAAAAATACAACTGCCCAATGGCCCAGAAATTTCACTCCTGGGCATTTATCCAAAGGAAAAACAAAACACTAAGTCGATATCTGCATTCCTATGGTCACTGCAATGCGATTTACAATAGCCAAGGTATAGAAACAACCAAAATGCCCATCCATGACAATTGGATAAAGAAACTGTGGTGGGGAAGCCGGGATGGCTCAGTGGGTTGAGCGCTCGCTTCGCAGGCCCGGGGACCGAGGATCGAATCCCACACCCATATGCTGGGCTGGGGAGCGCCCCCAGTTCGGTTCTCACCGGGGTGAGACCCCAGCCCAGTTCCTGCCCTGTGCAGCCCCGTGTCCACCTGTGGAATGAATCTATGTGGAGAAACCAATGATGTGCAACTGTGGAGACTGTTCTGGGCCCTCCCCCTTCTCTCTGTCTCTGTATCTCTCTCTTTCTCTCTCTTTCTCTCTCTCAAAAACAATAAAAATAAATCTTTAAAAAAAAAAAAAGAAAAGAAATTGTGGTACATGTATACAATAGAATATTACTCAGCCGTAAAAAAGGAATGAAATCTTACCACTTGCAGTGATATGGATGGACCTAGAAGGTATAATGCTAAGTGAAATAAGTCAGACTGAAAAAGAAAGGCAAATATCATATGACCTCACTTATATATGTGGAATATAAAGAACAAAATTAATGAACAAAAAAAAACAGTAACAGTCTCATAGCTACAGAGAACAAACTGATGGTTACTAGATGGAAAGGGGACTTGGGGGAGGGGAGAGAAAGGGGAAGGGATCAGGAAGTACAAATTGATGGTTACAAAGTAGTCACAGAAATGTAAAGTACAATATGGAGAATATAGTCAGTAATATTGTAGTAACTGTGTACAGTGTCAGATGGGTACTAGACTTATTAAGGTTATCACTTTGTGAGGTATATAAATGTTTACTATTATGTTGTTTTGTATACCTGAAACTAGTTTAAAAAAAAAAAAAATGGTAACCAAACTGAGTGAAACAAGAGTGAGATTTAAATTCTTTAAGATCCAGGTACACATTTTCTTTTAATCTGTCTTTCAACTTTTTTTCATGTGAATTCTCCCTGGGTAAAACAACAATAATAACAATTTTTAAAGTGAAATACATCAATGTGTTACATACTTTACAAAAACAAGAACCTTAAAGGATTTAAATAATAACACTCACTTGAAATACGAGTACGGGTGACCCTTGAACAGTCAGGGCTTAGCGGCTCTGACCAGTGCTGTAGAAAATCCAGGTATATATAACTTTGGATGCTACAGTCAGCTCTTTACATCCACAGTTCCACCAACTGTGGGTCGAAAACAGTATTTTCTATCCAAAGCTGGGTATCTATGGTTGGGAGACTGCAGTCAGGACTTCTAAAATACAGTTTTGGATATGTGGTTGGTTGAAGCCACACATGCAAAACTGGAGAATTTAAAGGGATCTCTGCATTTATTTATTTATTGATTTTATTTAAATCTGCCTATAAGTGGAGCTGTGCGGTTTAAACTTGTGTTGTTCCAGGGTCCAGTATAGGTGCTTGAAAGCCTATCGCAACCCAAAGCCAAATTTAAGGTCAGAATTGGGAAAGCCCTGTTGCTCTGAGGCCCTCTTCCTTTGTGTCACCTGCACAATTTAGGGGCTCATTTGGACAGCATTTGTACTAAGAAAAATAAGGGTATCGAAAATGTAAGTCAAAGTATCCAACCATTTCTCTCATTTGTGATTCTTCACGTTAAATGGACAAGTTCCAATTCATTATAGATAACAACTGATTTGTACCTTCTCAATTTTTAAAATGCCTACATTCTTTAGCTGTTTCTAATCAAGGGAGTGAATAGGTATCTTAGCAAAAGACATTCTAACAAAGCTTGCAAGCATCATACTACGCTTTGTCGAGTGGGTTCAGAATAGCTTATAATATATTATCATAAAAACAGATTGTCATCAATAGCATAATTGCTGCATGAATAATCTTAGAACAAGTGAGATCTTTCAAGGCTTTTTTTATTGTAAGCAATCATTATGTTCACCACATAACACACATGCCTTCTGGGAATTTTTTTTTTTTTATAAGACACAGCTTTCTCTCATTTATATTTCTTGGTTTCAACATGAGATATCTAAAAGATGTCAGAAGCTGGCTGTCCTGGCTATAGGAATAATACTGTAGACAGCCATTGATGGTTTATGCAATAAATTAATGGGAAAAGTTGCCCATGCAATGAAACATCAGTAAGCGAGTCCTCATTACCATCATAATATCTGGCACTGAAATTTAATAACTCCTTCTGCAGGTAGGTGCCAAAAAGCATCTTACCATTAATTAAAGACCCACAGTGGGTTTGTCTGAAAGGAATACTGTTAACCCAATTTTACAAATGAGAAACAGAGTTATGGAGATTAGAAAAACAACTTGGACAGATTTTTCTTAATTATTCATAATGCCACAATATGTCACTGGTAGAAATGAAAATAGACATAGACTCCCACAACCACTGCTATACCCTTGACGTGGCCTTACAATGGAACAGAAGCCCAGTAATGAGGGCTTCTGGTTTCTCCAGATGTTCGCACTCCCTCTTCTACCCTGCATTCTCTCAGCCCTAATGAACTTGAGTTTAACTTGGAATACATGATTAAAAAAATAAATAAAAGGCTTTCTTCAACTCCGTTAGGGCAGAAACCCGTTCTGTCATCTACTCTGAATTTCTCCCCATGTCTGTCTCTGCCTCATGAAATGTGCAAGCAAAAGACGGACTCAGCTTCCTCAAGAGTTCTCAAAGCCCACACATGCTGATGGGTATTGCAAAGCTCCGAGAAAGAAATATTCTTTGAGGATTTATGTGACCACCAAATCTCTAGTTCATGACTCTGTCTGTGTCCTTATCCTGAAGCTTTCTAGGGCAAAAGGGGAATTGAGTTTGCAGATGGAATTGAGGTGGCTAATCAGCTGAACTTAATCGTGGGGCTACTCTGGGTTTTCTGGGTGGGCCCAATGTAATTGCAAAGGTCCTTAAAAGTGGAATTGGGACAAAGAAGACAGTCAACGTAAGAGTGATGCAATGGGGAATCAAGGATGGCCCAGCAGGTTAAGAGCTTGCTTTGCAGCCCTAGGGACTGAAGATTGAATCCCGGCCCAGCCGGTGCAGTCGCATACGCTGAAATGCGGTGTGCTTTCCATGCGGGAGGCCCCCAGTTTGGTTCTCACCCCCCAGTTTGGCCCCTGGCTCGAAGTGGGTGTGCCTCCCATGCAGGAGGCCCCTGGCCCAGTTTCTGTCCTGTGTGGCCCCCACCCACCTGTGTGGAACAAAACTATGTCAAAAACTGATGACATACAACTATAGAGACGGCTCTGGGCCCTCCCCCTTCTCTCTGTCTGTCTCTATCTCTGTCAAAAACAATAAAATAACTCTTTAAAAATAAAAAATAGAGTGATGCAGCATGAGAAACACTCCTGGCCATTACTGGCTTGGAAGATGGAAGGAGGCAAAGAAACGCAGGCAGCCTGCAAAAGCTGGAGAAGGGGAGAAATGGATTCTCCTGCAGGGCCTCCCGAAGGAAACACAGTCCTGCTGGCACCTTGATTGTAGCCCAGTGAGACCCCCTGCGGGAAGGAACAGGTGCGGCAGGATGAACAGGACTGGCTAGTTTGAATCATTTCAACAGGCTCTTGGGTGTAGGGATTGCCCCTAGTTGTCAGGGGAACACTGGCCTGAATCAGGGAGCTGGTTGGGGTTGTGGCCTGTGAATTGGTTTGCATATGAAAGGTGCACTCTTCAGATGATTTGCTAGCTCTAGGAATTAGCTAGCCCTGGGAGGGGCAGTCTGTCAGAGCTGCGGGCAAGGCTCCAAGATGTCCAAGCATCATCAATACAGAATAAACCGGCATGCTTAACCTACGGTGATGCACGCAGAGGCTGCAATGTGCTGATGCAGGGGGGCTGATCGTGTTGCAATGGGGTTGGCTGTACGGAGAAGAGCTCCCAGGGCACTGCGGTAGAAGCACCAGGCAAGGAGCAGACCTGAACACAACTCAGGCCGGGAGCTCAGCCAGCCGGTGCTCAGCTGGAAGCTGAGTCGCACCCCATCAACCCCCATCAGCGGGAAAGAATGCTTATGGCTGCGTCCCTCTGAGATGTTGCACTTGGCTGTGACATGGCATTATTGGAGCCAAAGCTGAGAGAGACTGGAAATGAATTCTAGAAACGGGGTGCTGCCGTCAGATGTGCGTCGTGCACCCCAGGACCAGGGGGACAACAGGAAGCGGTGATAGGAGTGTGTGGAAAATGCGGATCCAGTCCTGTAGCAGGGAAACACTGCTCACTGTTCCTGGCAGGAAAGGAAGAGATAGAAAAGGAACCGGATCTAGTTGGGATAATGAGCAAGCAAGTTTCAAGGCACAATGTTGATAGAGTAAGTGGGATGTTAGGTACTAGAAGCCACAGATTCAGGGAAAAACACGTCGCTTTTTTTTTTTTTTCCTCTGCAAATAATTGGGAGTCAACATACAGAGCCCAGAAATCCTAGGATTTGCAGGGATGAAATATTGTACTGAGAAAAGTTCTGTAGGCTTGAACTAAAAGTGAGGGTGATTCTTTGAGATATAAAAATACTTCTGGACCCTTCTCCCAACTTCCTTCAAGCAGGAAACAGCCAGAGACGGCTGCTCAGGCACCAAATTTGGGCAGAAAAAGGACCTCCCAAATTGTGGAACGAAGAGCCTGGGGGAAAATCAGCCTGGGTCTGGGGAGCTACTCCCAGGGAGCAGTAATGGGGTCTAATTTAAGAACATTCCCTTCCCCAAAGTCAATGACCCAGCGACATCTGCCTACCAGGCTTTCGCAATTGCTACAAACCTATGACCGCTAAATGCTTCTCTTCCCTATTAGACTGGGTGTGTGTGTTGTGGTCATCTTGTTCCCATTCCACTTTTGTACATGGGTGTGGGAGGGGGAAGATAACATCTTTTAGTTCAAAGGTCTCTGGACTGAGAGGAATGCTGTGGGTCCCGTGATGCTCTCTTTCTAGCCTGATGTCATCATGGAATGAGATTTTGGGGGATGTTGAGATGGGGCTGAGTATCCGTAGGAGGGATGTGATTCATAGTGACGGAGACAGGACTGCGGTAGATTGAGTTATTGGTGCCAATTCTTCATTCCCTTGTCAGAGAGTTAGACCTACACAATCTTGCCATATGCTCAAGGCAGGGAGAGGCTACTTCCCCACCCCTCAGCTTTGGGCATGGCCATGTGACTTGCTTTGGTCAATGAGATGTTAGCAAACATCAAGCAAGCTGGAGAATAGCTTCCCTGCAACCCGGGCTCCCAAATAAACATAGGGCATCATACCTGAGCTTGTGACCAAAGCCAGCTTACTTGAAGTCAAGAGCAAAGCCACTTCCCATCTAACCAGCAAACATACACATGAGAAACACATGTTTATCGTTGTATGTCACCCAGATTACTGCTTGTTTGTTATGCAACTTTATTGAGGCAATCGCAGACCGATACATGACTTTTTTCATGATGTTATCTACGTATTCTTTAAGAACACTTTGCTAAACACATCGATTCCATTGAGTATTTTCACTCAGGTAACAATTCCCGGATTATGAGACAGTTAGGGTTTTTTTCCCAGTTTTTCTTGGCTTGTATATTTTACGTATTTTAATAATGCTATAATAACATACTGATATATAAATTCTTTTATACTTGAGTTTATTTTTAGAGCAGGCTTAAAGGTGGATAATAATAACGAATTCATGGGTTGTTGTGAGGATTCAGAATTAAAATGTTTGAAGTGCTAATATGTTCTATGACAAACACTTGATGAATGATTGTTTTTGTTTTTGTTGTTGTTGTTGTTGTACAGCCTTAGAAGTTGGGAACAAATAATTCAAAGCTTTTGATGTGAAATTTAAGCTGTTTTCCAAAAGAGTTCTACTGTTTATACTTCTCATAGCAGCATATGAGTTTCAGCACACCTTCAAATGACTACAGTTTTTCAAAACCTTGGCTATTTCAACAGGTAGGAAATAGTATCTCCCTAGTATTTTAATTTATATAGGTTTGATTACAAACTGAGGTAGAATTATTTTGAATGATTTTTCAAACCATTTATGTTTTCTCGTCTGTGGATTGATTAGTTAACATATCTGTGTCCATTCGTCTTCACGAGGCTAGTTGATAGACATCCCAGGTGCTGAAAAGCCTGATTTCTATGCAGTCTGTGGTCCCATGTGGCTATTGAGCACTTGGAATACTGGGCCACGTGTTGATAGGGTAATATTTGGAATATATGGGGTTCAGTAAAGTATGTTACTACAATTTATTTTACCCATTTCTTTTTTTTTTTTTTTAAGATTTATTTTATTGTTTTTCACAGTGAGAGATAGAGACAGAGAGAAGGGGGAGGACCCAAAGCAGTCTCCATAGTTGTACGTGATCAATTTTTTGACATAATTGCATTCTACACAGGTGGGCATGGAGCCACGCAGGGCCGGAACCAGGCTGGGGGCCTCCCGCATGGGACCATGCCCCCATGAGCTGGGGGCCAAACCTGGGGCCTCCTCCATGGAAGCTCGCCCCAGCGAGACTGAACTGGGGGCCCTCCCACATGGGAAGCACAGCCCAGTTCAGCACACACAGGCCAGGGCCGGGCCAGGACGCAATCCTCAGACCTCAGGGCTGCAAAGCAAGCGCTCAACCCGCTTAGCCTTCCTGGCAACCCCACCCATTTCTTTTTACTTTTTTACATTCGCTAAAATGTAACGGCTAGAAAATGTTCCATTACATATTTCCATTGGGTGGCACTGGTTAGATCTCTGAATATCGCTTGCTCTGAAATTCTCTGGGTCAAAACAAGCATGGCCCTCACTCTCGTGTTGGATCCTCCTGATGCCACCTATTGGACTGTCCATCACCTATGGTCTGTCATCGTACCATCTAGATAATGCTGAGCTGGCTCTACATTTCCCACCTCCAAGTCTCTGCGCTATCTCATTCCCCAAGTCCCAGCTTCCCCTAACTCAATTCCCTCCTCCTGGGGTTAATCTTCTCAGGTCTGACCCCACCGCTTAATTAGGACCTCAAACATATGCCCCCATCCCAGTGAAACGGCGAACAGGATACAGGCTTTCAACCCTACAATGTGTTTTGAACAGATTGTATTCTCTATTATTGGCCTGTTCATGTTCTATTAGTATTTACTGTCTTTCTATCATTGAAACATAAGGTTTTGCAAAATTCTCTTTATATGTTGCCCTTGAAAAGTCACAGGCACACAAAGCTCATAAACAACTTTATGTTTTCCAAATTCCCCTGCCTCTGCCCACACTTTCCAACACAACTGTGAGTCCTCTCCAACCACATTAGTGAAGGCAACAAAGGGTTTGCCCCTGGCCACCAAAGCTCAAAAGTTTCCCCAACACCAACTCCAATGAACCAAAATGTCAGATGTCTACTCACAATTCCTGGGGATTTTTAGTTGAGAAGGCAGGGTGAGTACGTGTTCAACTACCTGGCTACAATAGGAGAATTTTTTTTAAAGCCATTTGTGAAGGATTCGAGAAAAAGAAGTTGTTGCTAATGCAAGGTAGCATTCTTAGTATATAGAAAGGAATGATCATATGTCACTTGGAAATTCAACCTCATTTTTTAGATTCACAGTTCTTTCCTGATTGCCTGAATTTCTATGATTGTGGGGCTTTTTTTACCTTAGGGAAATATCTGTAGCACATTTTTAATGCCAGAGCAGCCTCCTCCACCGTTCCAGCCCCTACCCAGCATGCATCTTTGCAACCTCCCCTCCAACAGCCCATGGGTGCCCAGGGAATTCAAACCAATTTGAATATGTAATCATGTGGAATAATACGCTCCATGTGATCTCTGGGGTGCTCTCTGGCTGCTGCTCAGCTCCCCACAACTAGTTTCCTAAGTGCCTTTGAGAGATGCTGAGCATACCATGTTGACTGTTAACCTTTGAACAGTTCAGCTCTTCCCTCCTTGCCCTGACTAGAAGCCCAGCTCCAAAGACAGTACAGGAAGTGAGGAAAAGGAAGAATCTGCTTCCTTCTAGGATCCACTTGGCCACCCTCTCAACAGCCTCCCAGAGACTGGGGCCAGCTTCGGACCCATGTATTTGTTAAAGCATTCATTCGCATGCTGACAACGGAGTGGCATGAAACTAGCTTTTATTTCTTTTATACAAGTCTCACCGATTCCCTAAAACATAGTCCTAGGAAGTAAATAATTATTGCCTTGTTTTTTAAGGATGCCTAAATATTTTGATTCATTTCAAAGTAGATGAGCTGACGTGAGGTATTTACAACATCAAAGTGCTTCTCTGACTGAATCAGTTTCAAAAATGCAACATGAAAGGTAGCACATTCATCTGAAACAGCAATTGTAAAACGGGCGCTTTGATATTCTGAGGTTTGCAGCATCTGATTTGAACACCGGGAAGGATCTGAATTGGGAGTGATCCATTCAGATCATTCTGGAGTTGGTCATCAGACAAAAAATGGTAAAGCACCTGTGTACCTCTTGAATAAACAATAACAATGAACAATACCAGTAAATAGTTGAATGGCCATCAGTGTGGTCGCTATTTTTCTTTATCTGCATAGTTGTGTTGCATCTTCAAAGCATGTTACTAGCCTGAATTGCTGATATTGCTGAAGTGGAGACTTCCATCTCAGTTGCTTATTAAGATCTAAAAATAACTCAGCTTTCTTGAGCTCAGGCATAGCCCTATAGATCAGAGTGTCTGCAGATTGCACTTGTACTATTTTTAGGTGAGGCTCCACAAAGCAGCTGCCAGGTATGGGTCACAAGCAGATGCCTTTTTGACTCAGCGGCTGTGAGTGGCATTTCATGTTCTTCTCCTTCTCCAAACCCCGGGGACAACAACAACATGGAGGCTGGTTAGGACATGTGATGCTAGATTATGCCTATGTCCCATCTCTCCAATGTGACTGCAAACCCCTTGAGGTCTACAGTATATGAAACCTTCACCTCAAGGCTCTGAACAACCTACATCCATAAATATTCATTGATAATGGGGTTCTGTAAGATCTGTGAGGCTGCCGTTGATGTATGACAGTCCTGACCCCAAGGCCAGAGAGTGAAGGTTACCAAGGATTGAGACAGAGTGAGGAGAAACTGTAGTTGAGAAATGGCCAGGCCTCGCGTGGCAGGGAAGTAAAAACTGCCATGTAATGGCTAGAGGTTTCCAGAGGAGGCTGAGTCCACCACGACGCATCAGATTAAAGTTTTCCATCTGGATTGTCATCGTTTCTTAAGAATCTCGCCAAGCACCCTCAAATCTAAAGGACCAAAGCCCTTCCTCCTGGTGTCTGATCCGTGGCTACTCTTCTCTGCTCAAATCTGCCCATGTGAAGCTGAGATGACTCAGTGGGTTAAGCGCTCACTTTACAGCCCCGGGGACTGAGGATCAAATCTTGGCCCCGGCCTATTCGGACCCATGTGCTGAACTGGGGAGTGTCCCCAGTTGAGTTCTCATTGGAGTGAGACCCCAGCCCAGTTCCTGCCCTGTGCAGCCCCGTGTCCACCTGTGGAATGAAACTATGTGGAAAAACCAATGATGTACCACTATGGAGACTGTTCTGGGCCCTTCCTCTTTTTTCTGTCTCTGTTTCTATATATCTCTCTCTCTTTCTCTCGGTCATAAATAAATAAATAAATAAATAAATAAATAAATAAATAAATGTTTTTTTTTAATCTGCCCATGGATTATCCTCTCCTTTCTGACAGCGCAAATCAACAGGCTTCATCTACCATTAGGAGAATGATAGAGTCTTGGATTCTGAAGGGCCCATTCATGCACATAGCTAAGACCTTGCCTACTTATCTGATTTTGTGGCTGTGGAGGTATAGTTATTTGGGCACATTTTTCTCCTGGTATTTCCCCTTTTCCAAGCATGTGGGCAACCCTCAGCTCATTGTCTCTGAGAGGACTGTAACTGGTCAGAACGCAGACATAGCCAACCAGCCCTTTTTGTCTCTGTGTTTTAAAGGGGCGGGGTGGAGGAGCCTTCGTGTTTGGGGGAAAGATGTGCAGACTAATGTGTGGGAGAAGCAAGGGTCAGAGAGCTATCATTTCTTCCACTCTCTGCCTAGAATAGGACTGTCTGGGCTGAGGGACGGAGAGTGAAGAGGAGGCAGTGAGCACAGAGAAAATGGTAGGTCCAAGACCCAAGGCTGAGACCCTGGGGAGGTAGTAATACCCGGAAGAGGAAACGGCTATATGCAGAGTCTAGACACAAATGTTCTGTCACTTCTTAAAAGTTTCCCTGCCCTTAAATGATGCAGCAAAACAACTGTGTGAGCCTTGCTACAGGTCAAATGCTGTCTCAGGATAACTCAACACGGACAGATGACTCAAGACTATAAAGCTCCTCACTCCCACAATTTACTGGCCAAGGCCTTGGGTAAATCCCACCAGGGCCTTTGTCTCCCACCCACAGAAGAAGAGAGAAACCAAACATTACCCGAGACGTTACTCTTAGCCTGGTAGGAGCGGTAAACTTGCAATTAAACTGAGTTACAAAAAAATGTTTAAATTGTTTTTCTAGGGTAACTGAGCCTGTGGACTGAGGTTCATATATCTACTATACATATATAACATCCTATAGAACTACCTAACACATAATAAGTACTCAAAATGTTATCTATCTTATTAATAATATTATTATTATAGTGAATTCAAAGCCAACTACAAAAATGGAAATGTATTTTTCACTTGTATAATTCATAAATGGATCCCATATGGTTCTTGTGTCCAGATGGGAAAATGTTAATTCAGTTCATTGCTACTTTAAAATACATTCTTAAAACAGAAAAATGTTTATTAAATAGTCATTGTCACTTCAGAGGAAAGAGAAGAGGAGAGAAGGTAAATATACAAGGGCTGTCTAGAAAAAACTCAGCCATTATAAACTCAGTCAATATAAGGAGAATGGTTACATGGCTGGATACTTTCCAAATAGCCCTTGTACGTCTTCATTCTGTAGGAATAGGTCCTCCTCTTTCATTTAGCACTGTGCCAAGTTCCTTGGAGAAGTGGAGAAATTTACATGCATCTCTACTAGACTTTTCACGCTGCTAGATTGAACCATTTGTTCCAACTATTCTACTTTGGAGTCTCAGTTACAAGAAGCAATATTTTGGCTGTCCACCCAATAGCCTGTGCTCTTAAATTCACTCACCATATGAATCTATGTCTTCAATAGCTTCTTTCTCCTCCTCCTTGTCCTTCCCTTTTACCATCTCTGCAAACGTTTCATTCTTAGACTATTCAGTCCTATGCCCTGACATGAGGGGTTTAGTGTGCCTACAGTGGAGGACGGCTGGGCAAAGCTCACACATCATCGCTGACTTGCATCACCACTAAAGCATGTGTTTCAAATCCATATGAGTGTTCAGCTCTATACAGGAGTTTCTTTCCTCCCTCAGCCAGAGTAATATCACTCTCTTCTGGCTCTCCTACCACTGTCTTGATATTTGTTTGTCAGTCCTCTTTGCAAGCTCTTTTCCTTCTCTTCTTAAATACTAGCACTACCTTCATTCTAGCCTTAGCCCTCTTCTCACTGAAGATAGCTTTCTGAGAAATCTCACTACTGCAAAAATTTAATAACTGTACAACGCTAATGACTCCCAGATCTGTGTCTCCAACTAGGGCCTTTGAGCTTCATATCTTCACATTAATAGACATCTCTGCCTACCTTATAAACAAATTTTAAACGCAAGTCTCCAAATTAACTTGTTTTCCATTATCCCACTCAGCAACTCCTGTATTTCTAATTTTAGTAAAGACTATCACCATTCTTTTTGTAGACCTGGCCAGATCTCTGTCCTACTTCTTCCGAGAATGTTTGATCCTATCCCATGTCTATTAGTAAATGAACATACTACATAGTTCTCCAAGAAAAATGTGACAGGTAATATATCTGCACCTAGTTAGTATTTAATAAATATTTGCTGAAAGAATACATCATTTCCATGATCTACTAGCTTAATACTCTTATCAGAAAAGATAATGCATACACTAACAAAAACTTGCATTTAAGAACCAGTATCAACTCTTTATGATCATTTTTTTCCTTTCCTAAATGCTCACAAACAATCTATGAAATTCTTCACTTGGGGTAAACATCAAGTTTATTGGTTTATAGTACACAACATTGTGATAATGAATAGATTCTTTCACTTCTCTTATTTGGAAATCTGGATAGCCTCCGCCTCTGTGTCATTGTCTGGACATGTGCGCATGCCCTGTGTTTCCTCTTGAAGGCCATTTGTAGTTCCACAATCTTACCTGCCTTTTTTAAGTAGCTTATGAAATGGTTACTATGAGATCATTTTGTCTCTAAGAATTTAAATTGTTCTTACTGATGGTTATTCTTCCCTTTCTGACGGAAAATACTTCTCTTTGACCAAGAAGACAAAATTAAAACACAAGTTTGATAGTTCTGGTTTCTTTCTGTGGTCTGTTAACATTACACAATATTTCGTAAGCTGTAGTTATTCCTTCCTTATTTTTCTGACTCTAAAAATGATTGAGGTTTTACTTTTTTCCCCACTTTGTACTTTTTGCAAACCTCTGTTCATTCTGGTTTGAATCTCCCGGATCCAGCTTTTCCAGGTTCCTGACACTTTCCATTTCTGCTTACTGATAGTTTCTTTCCTCTCCTTCCAGCGTATGGTTATATCATTTTAAAATCTGTATTAAAATGTCAATAACAACATTGGAAGATAACAGTTATTGAGCATCAACTGGGTACTAGGTGCCCCATACTCAATCTTTTAATTTCACAATAACACAGTGGAGTGGGTATCATCCAAATCCCTACATTACACACATGAGGAAATGAGGCTCACTGAGATTCAGAAGTTTTTCAAGGTCATGGAGCTGGGAAACAGCAAGGCCAGGTCTGAATGACTGAAAGCTAAAGTCCTACTGCCCAAGTTTATTGGCAAATTCTTTTTGTATGTAAAAGTGGCCGTAGAAATCAGCTCTCAAACTCAAAAGGCTCCCAGCACCATGCAGAAAATGCATATGAGTGAAAAGAGCCAAGTGTTTGTATGGTGAAACTGTTGGAATATTCTTAGCTTACACAAAAACATATAGTTCTCTCTTTTTTTTTTTAATATTTCCACTTTCAGGAGCTAGACACATGGACAAATATTTTTCTAAATATATCAAAGGTAATAATGTGAACCGGATGATCAATGGCTGTGGATACCCAAGTTAAGAGAATCAACAAGAAGTAGGAGGGGAATTTTCAGTCAACATGGCGAAGTAGGTCAATGCTGTGCTAACCTCAGAACCATAACTAAACTACAGAACTGGGGAAGCCAGGATGGCTCAGTGGGTTAGGCGCTCACTTTGCAGTGCCGGGGACCAAGGATCGAATCCCAGCCCCGGCCCGTGCGGAACCATATGCTGAACTGGGAGCTCCCCCAGTTCAGTTCTCTCTCTGTCTCTGTATCTCTCTCTCTCTCTCTCTCTCTCTTCTGTCAATATATATATATATATATATATATATATTTGAGTTTTTTTGGATAAACACCCAGAAATGAGACTACTGGGTCCTTCTTTAGGTCTTTGTTTTTAAGACTTATTTTATTGATTTTGACAGAGAGAGACAGAGAGAAGGGGGAGGGCCCAGAGCAGTCTCCATGGTTGACAACATTAGTTTTCCATATATATATATTTCCATATATATATATATATTTAAACTACAGAACAACCATCGTTAAGAATACCCTAAAGCCTAGCTGATCGAAGCCCTACAACTAAGGATGTACATAAGAAGCCATCTCAAACTGGAAGGAGGGGTGGAGCCAGAACAGACTGGGCCCACATCTGCATACGACCAATAAAAATCAGGAGGGATGTCTCAGCTATGGAGGACACACACACACACACAGAAGTGATGAGTCTCAACCTCACACCAGGCTCCCTAGCTTAGGGTTTTAGTGCCAGAGAGAGACGTTTTCGTAAGTTCTGGCCGTGAAAACCAGTGGAGAGTGGGGTGAGTGAGCCGGACAGCGGCTGCAGTCCCAGGCCTTCCTCTTAAACCGCCCAAGCACGGATTTACCTGCAGACAGACTCGCTTTGAGCTACAGCACTGGGGGAGGACCTGAGCTGTCTAGATCCAGAGTGAGGGCTATAGGGACCACTTTGTCCCGAAGGGAGGAACTGGTGGGAACCATTGTTTCTTTGTTGCGCCTCCCGTCTCCCAGTGTGCAGCCCCAGACTAATGCTATATCGGAATCTCCACCAAATTGGCGATCACCTGTCATCTGCTCCGCCCTAGTGATTCCCTGACACCCCACCCCATGCAACTTTCAGGCCCACCCAGGAGTTTCCAGGGGCTTTTCCATACAACCTGTCTTAGCTCAGCTGGGGACTTTCATAAAAGCTCTCAAAGGGTCACAAAACCCAAACAAGCAGCACCTGGCATTGGCACATCCCGTACCTCTGGCTGAGCTGCCCTAAGCTCAGCACGCGTGGCAGCTGGCCTCAGTTCTCAGATTTGTCTACTGAGGCATCTCCCCACCCCGTGTGGGAGGCAGCCATCAGCAGATTGCCTTGTGGCTCATACCAAGAGATCTTGGGAAGGGCACACGCTACAGGTAAACAGTCTGTGGCAGGTTCTCACCCAGGAAGCTCACGGGCTAGCATACCTGGTGGCTGGCTTTGTGAAGCCAGAACATTACCCAACCACCACCAAGGATGACATACCTAAAGGGCACACTAGGCAGGCACCAAAGTACCCTGTTCTGTAGGGTCAGCCCTGGCACCACAGTTTCTTCACTGTGGTCACCGCCAGTCCTCACAACTAATCGGCTTAAAGATTATTTCCTCCCATTGACATGTAAACAGCAACCAAGATTCAAATACAATAGGATGGCACACACAACCAAAATGACAGATATATCTGGAACACCTGGTTGCGGTGACCAGAAAGACTGTACCACTGGGCCCCATAGGACACCTACTACATAAGGCCACTCTACTGAGTCCAGAAGACATAGCCTATGCGGGAGGCTCCCACCCAGCTTCTGCCCTGTGCAGTCCCGTGCCCACCTGTGGAGTGAAACTATATGGAAAACTAATGTTGTCAACCATGGAGACTGCTCTGGGCCCTCCCCCTTCTCTCTGTCTCTCTCTGTCAAAATCAATAAAATAAGTCTTAAAAACAAAGACCTAAAGAAGGACCCAGTAGTCTCATTTCTGGGTGTTTATCCAAAAAAACTCAAAACGCTACTTCAAGGAGATAAATGCATCCATATGTTCATTGCAGTGTTGTTTACAATGGCCAAGATGTGGAGGCAGGATGTCCACTGATGAATGAACGGATGAAGAGGAGGCGGTGCATACGTCCCATGGAACATCGCTCGGCCCTGGAAGGAAATGGTTCTTGCCATCTGCGGCGGCATGAACGGACCCGGAGGGTCTTGTGCGGAGTGGAGTGTGTCAGAGAAAGACAGATGCGATGTGATTTTGTTTCTATGTGGACCTTAAAGAACGAAATTATACACACAAGACCCTTATGTAGCAGATTTTACAGAAAGTTGATAGAAATTAAGAACTAGGTGGGGTTGGGACTGCTGGCCCATCATAGTTCGAGGTGGATCCCAGCCATCCTGTTCAACGAAGTCTTTTGGCTCATTTTCCATGTCGCTCAGCTATGCTCTCTCTTTTCTGTCCCTTCTCACCACCAATTATTTTTAATGCAAAGGGATTCTACCCTCCATTTGTTTGGCCCCCAGACTTCTGAATCCTGTGGTGAGCCAATTTTTTTAATACCCAAATGCTCCCAGGTTCTTTTCTTCTTTTTTTTTTTTCAGGACCACCTATTCCCAAAGGAAATGCTACTATCAACTACTAAGAAAACATTAGAATTTTTTTTTTTGACCACTCACCAACTATATTGTACATTCTAAGGACTACACAGAAAGAAAATCTGCTCATACGGCGTAGCTAATCTAATAGGGACATAGGTACAAATCGCTTGCCAGCTCGTGAGAACCATGAGCTCACGTGATATTTAACAGCTCAGGCTCTGCAACGTGCCCTCTGGCCTCATGTCTTGACTGATAGGAAGATGGGCCACGTAGCAGAAATGCAGCCGATACAGCTCTGAAAACTATGTGACTGGCAATTGGAAGGGGAATAGACGTCTAAAGGCTGAAGAAAAGAGAATGAGTAGGATGACCGCAGGCCAAAAATGGCCCACCTGAGGTTTAAGTCAGCTGTTTAGGTTTCTGAGCTTGAGTCACCAGAGTTCAACGTTAACAGCTTCTAAATGTCTGTTGAATCTATTTTTAACATTTTAACCCCCTCCCCCACCAAACACACACACACACCACCACCACCAAAAAAAAAAAAAAAAGGAAGAAAAAAAAGGGTTTTCTGGGATTTCCATTTCTGACCAAATGGAAAGTGTTAACATTCAGAAAGCAACCGGTGATGGAAATCCTGTTTCTATTATAAGCAATGAGAAAAACGAATCGAGTCCGTGAAAAGGCAGTTCTGCAAAGCAAGTTTGAATAACCGGGCTCCAACAGGCACCCCATCCCTTCTTTATAATTCCCAAACCCAAGGAGCTCTGAAATGTGAAAGATGCCTATTCATAAAGTCTCCAGCAATGTCCTCGGGTGACAAAGCCTGAGCTACGGTTGTGTGGCTGCGGGCAGGCCTTGTTCACCCCCCCTCAGGGGAGTAGTCGTGTGTTCCCTGCAGAAATCTGGAAACGGATGATGCAGGGTGCGTCTCCCTTCCCAAAGCCTAAGGCCTTCTCAGTTCCAAAGCGCATCTGGCCCCCAAGGGTTTCAGATGAAGGGCTGTGGGTTCATATTGGCATCTGAAAGAAGAAAGTGAGAGCAAAGTGAGGGGAAGTCGTGGCAAATGGGAGAAACTAGTCTAGTCCCAGGGTCTCTAGACAGAACATGTGGTCTGTGGAAGGGAGAGAATACCAGACACACAGCTGTGTTGTTCACACGTGGAGTCACATAGAAGTTGTGGTAAGTGAGAGTATTTGGGAAACCTGGCTAAGTCCTCCCTCCGAAGCCACCCACCACCACCCACAATGCACGCTAATGAGGGCAGCACAACATGATTCGAGGCCCTCTAGTAGACATTTTCCAAACTTCCCCTTTTTATTTTAAGAAGTATGATCATTTGAGTTGTTTTTTCAATATTTATTTAATTTTCAGGAACAACAACCAAAAAAAGATTGTTTTAAAAGCAAAAAGATGGGACAAAGGGATGGCTCAGCAGTTAAGCGCTTGTCTCGTGGTTGTAAGGTCCAGGGATCAAATCCCAGTCCTGGCCCGTGCAAACCCATATGCTGCACTGAGGAACAACTGATAACCACCAGGGTGGTGGTGAAGGTTCTTGCCTCTCATGCAGGAGGCCCCCAGTTCAGTTCCCCCCACACACAGCCCCACATCCACCTGTGTGGAATGAAACCATGTCACAACTAATGATGTACAGCTATGGAGGCTGCTCTGGGCCCTCCCCTTCTCTCTCTCTCTCTCTCTTTCTTTCTCTCTCTCTCTCACATTCTCTCAAACAATAAAAAATAAATCTAAAAAAAAAAAAATTGAGAGAGAGATAGAATAAGAGACTGGAGATAAAGACATACTAAAGCACATCATTGGAATCGCTTGAGAAGCTTTTTTTTGCCTTTTAAAAGTTAGTTTCAGGGGAAGCCGGGATGGCTCAGTGGGTTAAGCGCTCACTTTGCAGCACCGGGGACGGAGGATTGAATCCTGACCCGGGCCCGTGCGGAACCATATGCTGAACTGGGAGCTCCCCCAGTTTAGTTCTCTCTCTGTCTCTGTATCTCTCTCTCTCTCTCTCTCTCTGTCAAAAACAATAATAATAATAATAATAATAATAATAATAAAATAAAAATTAGTTTCAGGTATACAAAACAACATCGTGATTAGACATTTCTATACCTCACTAAGTGATAATCCCAATAAGTCTGTTACCCATCTGACACCGCATAATTATTACAATATTATTGACTCTATTCTCTGTGCTGTCGTTTATAACCTGAAAAGCTTTTTAAACCACTAATCCCTAAATTCATTCCACCCCACTGAACAAGGAGCTCTTGAAATGGTTCCAAGGTACATAGAGTTCTCAGAGAACCCCCCGCCCCCCAGGTAATTTTGATGTACAGATAACGTTGAGAACTAGGGCCTTGGAAATTTTTTCTTTTTAATTTTTAAAGAGAGAGAAAGAAAAAAAACATTCTTCCTATTTCTATATAAGGAATGAAGTACCTAAGATCCAGAAAAGCCCAACAGGATGGGAGGTACATTTTGTAGTTTTTGTTTTAATCACATGTGCTGACCACAGAAAGAAAGTTTTATTTCTGCAAAAACTATCCGTTTCTCTTTCATACTTACTGTTTGCAAGCCGAGACACATAAAACCATTTTGGCCAATGATTTCATCTCCTGCATTCCTGAGGCTGTGGACGTACCCTGCATACATGTACCCTCAAGGATTAAGGCAATGCCTAATACATGTCAGAAGAAAGACAAACCTCCCCGAAATTCTCTGGCGTGCTAGATGGAATGTAGCAGAATTGGTGTCTGGACAGGGAGACCACTTCTTTTCTCTTTCTCCTGCTGAAATATCTACATAATAAATTTCACATTCCTTGTATGTATGCTTGAGCGATTTGGTTCTCTCTTCTTGTTTGTGAACCACCTCAAAATGAAGAAAATGTTGCAAGCTAGTCTCTCTCTTTTTTAATATATATATATATATTTTTTTATTATTATTATTATTTTGACAGAGAGAGAGAGATAGAGATACAGAGACAGAGAGAGAACTGAACTGGGGGAGCTCCCAGTTCAGCATATGGGTCCGCACGGGCCGGGGCCGGGATTCGATCCTTGGTCCCCAGCGCTGCAAAGTGAGCACCTAACCCACTGAGCCATCCCGGCGTCCCCATAGTCCCTCTCTTACTTCCTTGAAATGCGGCTCCACACACACTTTCTCTTCGCACCACCTTTATCACCATGAATGTTTAGTTCCTTTGGGATCACTGACAATTTCTCCTCTTCATCTACCTCTTGGGGAAAATGACCTGCCAAATAGGATTCACATCCTTCATGTGCTGTGCAATCAAACAACTAGCTATCATTTTTCTTTCTCCATTTGGACTTTTTTCTTCCTTCTTTTCCTCAGGTCTCCTTCCTAAAGATGCTGCCTGGACCCCTGATTTAAATTAGGTTCCCTGTTATTGTTTCTCAGAACACCATCTGCTTTTCTTTCATAGCACTCGTCACAATTTAATTAAATGTTTATCTCTGTGTTTATTTCTTTAATGTCTATTGTCCTACTAAATGATAGGATATTTGAGGTCAGACCGCAAGTCTGTTTTTTGTTGTTCAGTTTGGTTTGGCATTTGTTTGTTTGCGGTTCTTATTGGGTTGGTTTGTTTTGGGGGTGTCAGCTGGGGGGATCTTTCTTTTCCTTTTTTTTCTTTTTTTTATTAAATGCATCAAAATCCGTACCTAATGCTAACACATAGTGAATGACAAATATCCACTGAATCAAGGAATTAACTACTTCCAAAGAGCCGAGTAAGATGGGGTCATTAGATATGTTCATCAGAAATTCACTGGAGACTTTATGAAAGTAAGTAAAAGCAGAAAGCAGTAGACTAAAGAAGGGCTGGGATCTCAGAAGAAGGAGGCGGAGTACACTCACTTTCACGTAGGAGGACTTGCAGTTATCATGGGAAAAGCAAAAATGTCCAAAATGCTAGATTCCGATCCAGGAGTCACACTTAACATGGACATTTATTTCAGAGTTGCCCATACCCCATTTATATCATTGTGATTCAGAACCAATACCTGATGATGCCATATTTGCCTTGGCAAGTGCTTAATTGCAGCTTGTTTTGTTGGCTTTTATTTCAATGTCAGTAAAACTGTCTCCCAAAGATATTAAATTTTATCAAAAATCATTCATGAAGCCTTCTTCAATCAACTTTCCCTACAGCATTTCATATTCTTATCAGGCCTGCTCGTTTCTCCTGTGACGATCTCCAAGTTGCTTTTAGGTGATATATTGACCTTCTTCTTCTGGAGCACATTTTTCTTATGAGCTTGAAAATATTCATATACATTAATCTGAGTTATCATTTCAGTGGGGCCCAAGCCACAGTAAACACAGTGTAATGAGTAGCATCTGTCAACTTTGATAGCAATTGCTATCATGCATTCTCAAGCTGCCTGCATTTTCATGACAAGTACAATAAATAGTTACATATATTCAGTGAGTCACTCAGCCAACACTTGTGCAAGCGTCAACCATGAGTCACATCTGGGAATAAAATGCCTTAGAACACTGTGATAATACATGGCACTATGATATATAATGCAATACAATACATAACATGCCTGCCCTCAGGGAGTGCAAGTAGGGGCAGTTAAGAGTTACAGCAGCTATGATGGAGGCAAATATAATTTATAGTGGAAAAGGTTGGCATTTGGGGTGATAGGGGTGAGAACATCTTCTTGACTTGAGTTCTCTCTTATAAACTGAGTAAATAAAGAGGGTCGAAGTGGGAGGAGGAATGGAAAGAAAGGGCAGTTCAGGTTGAAGAAATGAATCAAAGACCCAGAGGCCTGAAAGAGCATGGCACCTGGAACACTCTAATCAGTAAGTGTCTTGCAGGTTATGAGGCATGAAGTGGGAGGGGGTGTTGGGGTGAGAAATAAGGTTTGAGAGGCGAGCGGAGAGCAGACTGTGGAGTCTCTTGTGTTCTGTGCTGAGCAGTTGGGATTAGACTCTCTTGTAATGTGGAACCTCTGGAGTATTTTCAGTAAGGGGTGACTTGGTGAGAAAAATGTGTTTGAGAGTTCACTCTGGCCGTTGTTTAGAGATTAAATTAGAAAGTTTGGGGCCTAGAGACATTTTATTCATTTATTCAAATACTTTTAAGTACCGTTTAAGTGCTAGATACTGTCTTATGCTCCAGGAGCCGAGGAGACAAGATCTCTGCTCTCCCAGAACATTCGAGCAGAGGTAGATAGATCGCAACCAGACAAGTGTCTAGACAAAAGTGAAAAATAGAAGGTAGTGTTAGAAACTGAACCAAAATGAGAAGAGGCTGACCTCAGCGTGTCCAATGGTGACTTTAAACCGCATGGCTCAGAAAGACTTCTCTGGGCAGGGTCGGGATGACAAGGAAAGTGAGGTACTCCCTGGCTGCAGAGAGAGCATTCCAAGCAAAAGGCACAACTGGTGCTGAGATGGAAAGCGCTCAGCCAGCTCAAGAAATGGAATGGAGGCCAGTGCACCCCATGAATAGCAGCATGGAGTTGAGGGGTAAGTGATCAGTTTTCACAGGTAGACCCAGACTAGAATCCAGAGGCCGCTGTCACCGGGGGCAACATGTCTGGGTTTTATTTTAAGGGCTATGAAGCCCCTGCACGGTTCTCAGCAAGCAAGCGAATAGCCGTGTTTTTAAATGATCGCTGACTGTTATGTGGAAGGTGGACAGGAGAAGTAGAAAAAGCCAGAAAGCTACTTCAGCAGGCCTCCTGGGAGAGCTCAGGAGGGCTAGGGGCTTGGGGGTATCAGAGGAGATGAGGAGAAGCAAATGGAACTGGGATGTGTTTGTGTGTGGAGGTAGAAAAGGACTTGGTGGTAGATTAGATATGGGGAAACAAGAGGGAAAGTGGAATCAAAGCCCACTGCAGAAAGCTTGGTATGTGTAATGGGTGGATGGTGATAGTGTTTACCAAGGAAAGAACAGATTCAAGAGAAGAAAGTGTGAATTTCTGTTGTGCCATGTTAAACTTAAGGTAAACTATGGCGTCCAAGTGGAAATGACAAGTGGGCAAAGGGGTGTCCACATCTGGAGTTTCAAAGAAAGGTCAGAACTGTAAATGAAAATTAGGAAGTCACCCCAAGTAGTGTTTCTAAAGGCCTGGGACTGGGTGGGACACCAGGGAAATGGTATCCCCCAAGAAGAAGAGGGTGCCCATGAACAAACTCTCCGTGCTGAGGAGTTGTAAATCTGCTTAAAGAGAGAAGCCAAGAAAAGAGCACATGGCATTAAAATGTGATTATAAGTAACAGGTAAGATACAGAGCCCTCGCACAGCAACCTGGCTTGACTATGTCTCATTGTCTCCGAAACCTCGGTGCCCTCATCGTGTCTGGCACAGAGTAGTACTAAAGTAAATCCTGCTGAGCCTAGAACTCAGGCAAGAGATCTGAGTTGGAGGTTTGTTGACAGAAATGTGGGAAACTTCAAAACTGAAGTCACGGATGTGGGTGAGTGAGATTACTCAAGATCAGGGTAGAACAGGATCAAAGCCAAGGGCAGACAATACCCAGCAAATCACGTTTCGAGAATGTTTAGCAATGGAAGATTTAGCAACACTTAGCAATGGAAATAGGGAAGCAACCCTCAGAGAGGCAGGAGCGGAGCCAAGAGCATGGTTTTGGGGGAGCAGGGTGAAATCTACTGAGAAATAGAGTCTGTTAGCAGACCTCAGCCAACACCAGAGTAAACAAAGAGAATCTCGGTTGCCGTGGGTGAACAAGGGGTAAGAAAGTGAGGACAAGAAGTTCGGACTATTCTGTCAGGAAACAGAATTATTGTTGGAGCACGGAATTTCAGGTTTGCAAAAAGGAAAGAGTTCGGAAGATGGGTTGCACAATAATGTGAACGTACTTAGCACGACTAAGCTGTACACTTACAAATGGTTAAGATGATATGTTTTATGTGGTGTGTGTTTTACCCCCATTACAAAGAAATTTAATGCAGGTGAACAGCAAAGGTAGAACAATCGAGAGATTGATGAAGAGATCAACTTGTTTTGAAGCTGAAGCAGACTCTGGTGAGGATCGGTTTGTAGGTATTGGTGCAGAAAACAGGGAAATGCGTACATGAACCTCACTTTCCTCTGTAGCGTGTCAAGGGAGACCATCAGTGAGAACAGGGTGGCAGGAGTCACTCCAATCTCAGTTATCTGTGATGTTTGAGAAAGATAGCAGAGTAAGATCATTTCACAGAGGAATCAGACCTCATTTTTGCCTTCTCTCCTGCTAGACATTTTCCCCCCAAGTGTGTAACATCTTATGATAGTCAGTCAATGAGAATAATGAGTCTCATTTCACACATAAACCCAGAATCATGTGTTTGAGACTATTCAGGCTCACAGCAAATCCAGCGTTCGCTCATTAGAGACCAAGGCTAAGATGACCCACACACTCATGTTCCACATCTTACACCTTTGCAACCTAACTCAAATTGAGAATCATAGAGTAAAAGAAAAAGAAAGACGAGGAGCGCTCAAACACTAAACGAACCCAAAAGATAATTCTGGTAAAAGTGTCACAGGTGGGGTTGGAGTGGATGGTCAACAGAGTTCATTTACAGGGAAGCTGAAAACTAAATATTAATAGATGAACTCTATCTCCTAAGCGACTTTCAGGCAGAAATGGATGACCATAGCATGTGGTTTATTCACTGCTGAATGGATGCTTTCATTTGGCAAATATTTTAGGGGCAGCTCTATGTGGCAGATACTGGACTGGGCTCTATGTGCACAAAGAGGGGAAGAAGCTGCAAGGCCTATTTCTCTGTTTCCCTCTGCAAAACTTCTTGAAAAATGTGACCATCCATCCACTCTTTTCTCCTCCAATTTGTTGTCACCACATTCTCACTAGGCTTTTGCCACCACCACTCCCCAAAACTGCTTTTCAAGGGTCATCAGTGATTTTCGTGTTGCTCAGTTCAGTGGCCAAGGCTCGCAGTTATTACCGGCAACATCGAAACAGTTCATCACATGCAACTTCTTGGAAACACTTTCTTCACTTGGAATCCAGAGCTACACACCGGCTGCCTCCTAGACTGGTTTCCCCTCTTCTTCATCTAGCACTTGGTTCTTGGACCTCTTCTACTTCTCCACACTCTGTCTTGGGATCCCCTGGCTTTAAATACCATCTGTGTTGATGACTGCCACATTCTACTTCCATGCCGGATCTCTCCCCAGGAATCTTGGCTCATCTACCCAACCATCTCTCTACTCAGCAACTCCACTTAGATGTCTCAACAGTATCTCAAAATTCATATGCCCATAACTGAGCTCCTGATCTTCCTGCTACCCTCAAATTTAGGTCACCCATAATCTTTCTCATCTCAATCAATACCAACTAGCCTTCCACTTGTTCAAGGCCAACATCTCAGAATTGGTGTCCTAATTTCCTCACAGTCAGAATTTCTTGTTTTTCTTTTCTCTAGTAAAAATGTTACAGATCCCTTTAAGGAAGGGCCTACGGCCACAAGTATCATAAATCTCCCTCCCCATCTTCCCCAGAGGAAATGTGGTCGTTTCCCAGGGTGACTGTGCGCTATGGAAATACCCTAAATTGTCTAGAGTTACTGAAGACTGGCTCTGAGTTGGCATTTATTCCTGAGAACCCAAAATGCCACGCGTGGTCTATTAGACCACATGGGGGCCCGTGTAATTTTGGCCGACGTCTCTCAGGAGCCCGTGCGTCTAGAGACCCATTTGCCATTATTTCCACAGCACCTGAAAGTGTACTCGGAGGAGACATTTTCAGCAAGTGGCAGAGTCCCCACACAAAGGGCAGAACGATAATTAAGATCATAGACTCAAGCTAGTTTGCCTGGGTTTAAATCATACATATGACACTGGTTATGTGACTTGGGGCAAATTCCTTAACTTCTCTGTGCTTCGGTTTCCTAATCTTATAAATTAGACACTAATATCCCTGAAGGATAGTATGAGGATTAAATGAGTTAGTATTGTGAAATGCTTCGAACAAACAGCACCTGCCCATAGTAAATGCTACATAAATGGTGCTTAAATAAAATTCTTAATCTTTTTCTTTATCTCACACTGTCCCTCAAATCAGTAAAGAAATCTCTTTGGCTTTACCTTCAAACCTTATCTAAAATGTGAAGACTTTACACTAGGCCACCCCCAACTGCCACCACATGGAGCCAGCCACCACTATGTCTTGCTTCTTACCATTATTATAGTAGCCTGTTGACTGATCAGGCCCTTGTCACCTCTCTAAAGATTTATTTTTATTGTTTTTGACAGAGAGAGAAAAAAAGACAGAGACAGACCGAGACAGAGAGACAGAGAGAGAAGGGGAGGGCCCAGAGCAGTCTCCATAGTTGCACGTCATTGGTTTTCATAGTTTCATTCCACACAGGTGGGCAGGGCCCGGGCTGAGGGCCTCCCACATGGAGCTTGCCCCAGTGAGAGCTGAATTGGGGGCACATTCCAGTTTAGCATATGCATCCACACGAGCCAGGGCTAGGATTTGATCCTCAGATCCAGGGGCTGCAAGACAAGCGCTCAGCCTGCTGAACCATCCCGGCATCCCCCTCTCTAACATCTCTTAATAGTCTCCTCCACATCCACTCCACTCCCTCCCAACCACTCCGGCTGCTTGCTACTCTTTCAAAATTCCAGACTTGCTCTCACCTCAGTGCCTTTGCACAGGATGCTCCTGCTACCTAGGATGCTCCTGCCCCAGATATCTTCATGGCTCAACATTCTTTGATGTTTTGCTCAAATGTCACCTTCCTAATAAAGCCCACGCTGACCATTCCTATGTAAACCACAATTGTGCCCCACACATACTTCCTATCCATGCATGCACGCTTCTAAATCTGCTCTGTTACCAGCACCAGTCACCTTCTAAAAACAGGCACAGTTTGCTGGATTTACTAGATCCCGCAGAAGACCACGAAAAGGCTCAATGGAGGAAGGACCCGCTAGATGGAAGGGACCTGGATCCCTGCGTCACTGCTTGCAGCAGAGTTGTCCCAGAGAACCTCCTGAGCAACAGCCACCCATGAACTGGACGCCCCGCGACAAGGACAGACTGCCGGCCAGGAGCTAGATCACAGGATCAAGGGAGAAGAGATTCCTGCTTTCATCTGGCTTTGCCATCACTCAGGAGTCTTCTCAACTGCTCAGATGATCACCCAAGTGTGAATACAGCCGGGGGTGGGGAGGGGGGGGCAAGAACATCTACAGCACCCAGCAACCAGGGAGAGAAAAACAAGTAAAATGCCCCAAACTGGAAGCTCCTTGCAAACTACAACTGCTGGAGCAGAAAGAAATGACAGCTTTTCAATGAGATAGATGATAGATAGATAGATAGATAGATAGATAGATAGATAGATAGATAGATAGATAGATAGATAGATAGATAGATAGATGATAGATAGATAAACATCGTACTCAAAGATTTCAGTTCAGTGCAAAAAATTTAAAAAGAGACTTAAATTCAAAGAGCTTTTTTCTTTTTCTTCATTTTTTTTTTAAACTTTACAATTCCACAGATGCATTGAAGGAGCTGTTCTTCTCAGTTGGGGGATTGAGGTTGGGCCTGTAGGATCAAGCAAAAGATATCTCAACACAGAAAACCAAAACACAAAGAGATGGAAATGACGGGGGGAATTTTTGAAAAGGGCTTGGAGGACAGATGCAGAGAGAGACCTGGCGCGTGAATAATAAGAGTAATGAGACTCATAAAGGAGGGAAAAGGAACAGATGTAGGAATGCATTCATTAAGGAGAAAATAGAAGAAATTTTCCCTGGTTTGAAGGAAGACTCAAGTTTTCAAATGTAAAGTGCTTATTGAGTCCCAGACAGAATTGATGGGGGAAAAAATAAGACGTAAAGAAACAAATGGGGGGGGGGGGGAACCCAGAAAAAAAAAACAAAAAAACTCCACTTAGGTATATCCTGGCAGCATTCCTAAATCCAAGCTTAAAAAAAAATTTTATACACTGTCAGACATAAAAACACTGTTCCGTACAAAGGAAAGGGCGAACGCAGATTGGACTGACACACTAGACAGTAGAAGAAAAGTTACACCCACAGAACGCTGAGAGAAGAGGATTTCAACCCAAAATCCTGCCTCCAGCTGAGAGAGCCAGCCATCCGTGGGGAGGAGAGAAAGGTGTGAGTACACTAAAGTGACCAGATGTTAACATTGGTAAAGCGGGACACCATTGACCGGGGGGGAGGGGGTTCTTGATGAAAAATTGGGTCTGTCTCCCGCCGCTCCCTAGCTTGTCGTGCATTCTTTCCAAACATCGGGACTTTTTTAAAACACCGCGGGACGCGGGACAAATTGTTAAAAATTGGGACTGTCCCGCCCAAAGCGGGACGTCTGGTCACCTTAGCACAGGCAAGAATGCTGGGCTCACCCTCGTAGTCCATCTAAGGAAACACTTCAGGGAGAACCTCGAGACCACAAAATGTGAAGCAAAGCAGAGTCCTCTGTAGGCAAGGTGGTGAGGCAACAGCATAAATATGAGGATCTGTTTCTGTACATTTTGTTAGTGTGTGTGTGTGATTTTCCACTTAGATATACATCTATTTAAGCCTAAAATTTAGGCCTCAATTGAAAATGACTGAACGCCTGGGAATCTGCAATATCAGCACTAAAGAATGATCATGCAAATGAAAGAAACATCCTACAGGGGAAAACCTAAACATCTAACCATCCAAACTATCTCCTAAACCCTTGGGAAAGGAGGAAAGGAGCAAGGGGAAAAGGGAAGTAACATTTAGTCTGGGGTAAGAGTAGGGAAATGAAAGCATTGTAAAGGAGAAAACAGAGACACTGTAAAAGGCGTTGATGGAGGGGAGTAATAGGTGCCTTGTTTTCACAATAATAGCAGAGGATGAAGTGATTCCATACAAGTGACAACACGGGAGTGTGGCAGGCCACCTCCCATATTTCAGGTTCCTGTACCCCAAACATAGTCAGCCAAAACCCTGACACACCGGTGCTTGGAGGTGCAGAAAGTTTTGTTTGATTTGTCCAAAGTGAGAGGACAGGAGCTCTCTCAAATCCCTCTCTCTCTCAAAAAGCGAAAGTAGGGAGTTTTATGCAGCTCCGGAGTAGGGGAGAGGGAGTTCCGAGTGGGAAGTGAGAGCCAAGTCTTCGTTTCTTTAGTTATAGATGATGCTTTTGTCTAGCAGCGTCCTTAGCATGAGCAGCTGGTCGCAATGACCTACAAGACACTCTTTCCTCTGCAAAACAAACTCACAGGCTCTCCTCGAGACCCTGAAGTTGTCTCCTCCTGCTGGACAAGGAAATGCAGACCTGTATCAGCAACACAAAATTACATTGTAGGGACAAGGGGTCGCTGAGCGGAAGAAGCAAGATTCTGCAAAATAGCTCAGAATTGTGTGTCTCTGACGTTACCTTAAAGTTTAAAGCCCAAGGCAGAAGCTAGACAACTTGTGACTGTGGCCATTATTTAAGCTCTCGTTGTGGTGTGCTTAACTGGCTATATTTTTCTATTATCTCAAGCAAAATGTACTTTTAAACATTTCTCCCGGAACTTACTTTCCAGACAGGGCCCTTCAGAACATGACGGACATGCTTTCTTCATCTTTGACTATAAGCTGTGTGACAAAGCAATGCAAACATCTAGTCAATGCCTATACGTAAGTCCTGCTTAAGAATTAAATTAATTCTAGCTTCCAAAAATAGTAGAGGCATTAAAGTCACAAGAAGATTAGTGCCTTGAATGCCTGGAACGTGTGATGGAACCACTACATTTAATAAGGAACATGGAGAATTAATCATTCTTTGATGAACCCACCAAAATTAAGTGGGGAAAAAGAAAAACAAAGCAACATAAATGATATTCATGGGTAAGATGAAAGAAATAAAATCAAAGATATCTGATAGTCCATTCAATGTGACTGGACTGGATTCATCTTTCAAAGACAAAGGTTGTCAGATTGGACTTTAAAAAAACAGAAGTAGCGCATTTTCAAAACACATGTAAAGTGATTTTTTTTAATACTAAAAAGAAAGAAATGAGCACATAGATATGAGGAAAATAAATATTTTGAAAAATGGAAAGACAGGAATAGAGGAACTTCGGCAATACAATTATAATTAGCCAAGCAGCATTTAAAATTAAAAGCATTAATCAAAACAAGAGGAAGGCTATAAAACATAAAGGCACTATTTATGAAAACAATGTAATAATCATAAATTTGTAGGTATCCAATATTTAAAAAGCTAAGTATAGCATAAAGCAAACATAATTAGAAATCTTTTTAAAAAATAAGATATAAACTTCAATGTTATAGTGGATTATTTGAACACAGTAGACTCTCAATTTACCGGCACCCACAGGGATTGGCAGATGCTGGATAAATGTAAATACATTCTCAGTTAACTGGAACTCAAACAACTGGCCGATTGCTTGAGTTCCGCTTAATGGAGAGATGACTATAATTGCTTTTATTATATAACTTTTGTTATTATTTATGCCTGTGTACAATATAGTGGGCCACATTTTTGTTTTGATAGAGACCCTCAGATGCAGTTAATCTTAAGAGAAAGGCACCTATAGACATTCAGTTTAATTATAAACATTCCAGTTGGGTCTGCCTGTCTTGAAGGCTGGTGGTCTCACCACATTGGTCACCTCCCTTAGGCCCCAGCAAGACAATAGAGGGCCCACTGAGGCAGAGAGGGGTCTGGAAGGTACCTGGGGACCTCTCTGAAGAAATCTTCAGACTGGTCTTTCCAACATAGACCTCCAGTAGACACTGTCCAGTCCTGAGCAAAAGGCTTTGACCCCAATACTAGAGCCTCCCCCTCCCCAATGCTTAATAGGATCCAGGTCATGAGGGGTGGGTGTCCTGAAGAGAGTCCCAGAGACTCTCTGCTCCCTCTGCAGGCCACTCCCTAGATTTTGTCCTGGTTCTTGGCAAATATTCATCTCTCTTTAATGTCAACAGCAAACGTTTCTTGAGCACACAGTATGTACAAGACCCTGTTCTGGTCTTTGGGAGGGCATGTTTTCCTAAGATTTCCTTCAGGTCTGGTGAGTGAACCAGAGGTCTAGGACTCATGTTTGGCTCCTATATGCTTCACATTCAGGGGTTGTCTGCAATAGTCTAAGGACCAGGCTGACCCATCAGGCTGAGGCAAAAAGTAAAGACAACTGCAACAGAGTGAGTTTTCTGAGAAGATAAATCTATTCCACTTGAGGTTGTTCTTCATTCTGATGTCAGGTTTTTTCTCTTTTTGGTTTAAAGGTGGCTTTTCTTCTTGAAATGATAGTTGAGGGCAGGGTTTGTTTGTTTTTTAAATGTTATTACTTGAAAAATAAAAGTTTGACAATCCACGACTCCCAAATAAATTGATGTATAAGTGAAAACACGATGTATTACTCTGTTAATTCAAATATAGAGGAACTCTCATTCTCTATGGTTTTCTTTCTGTGGCCCCAAGGACTATCTGTGCTAAAAAGATAGATAATATAATATGTGTGAGTCACCATCCACTCTTTGCAAATGCATCTTGGCCAGGAATGGAGTTGGTCTTGTCATTCACGGAGCTCCAAACACGCTGAAAGGATGAGTCCTGCCCTGGGAGACTAAAGAAACATTGTTGAGCCTGATGAGTCCCAACCCTTTTTAAATCCCTTATAGGGTCTGTCTCCACATTGTCACCTGATGTCAGAAGGCTGAACACTTGGTCCCCCACATATTCTACAGGGGCAACTCATCATACGCCAATGTCATTCTAAAAGAAAAATTCTCAGATACACATACATGAAATATGACACAGTTGCCCTGAATCTGTCTTCAAATTTCAAAAGAAAAAGGAATGAAAATTGGAGGCTATAATTTTACTGCTATCAAGCCAAAGATAGAGAGGCATTGTCTTCATTGACATTCTGCTTCTATCCTCCAAAGCTTCAAAATGACTTCTGATGTTATCTTCATCATTTAGTGATTAAAATTTTAGGTGGTTTACTTAACACCCAAGTTGAGTTTGGAAGTTTGCGTTTGGCTCATTTGACATGGTACTTCATGGACATGTCGCTTTCAGTAAGCTTTTGACTTCTCTAAACCTCACTTTCATCATTGTACAGTGACCATTCTAAGACCAACAGCATGTAGTTGTAATGCAACGGATATTAACTACCAAGAAATGTCAGTCCTATTTTTTTAATATAACGTGACTTCAGATTTTCATTTCAAATGAACTTACACAAGACACTTTTTTTCCTATTCGTATTATTTTAAAAAGAACAATTGAGAGGAAGAGTTTAAATTTGCTTCTCAAGTTTGTGAAGAATTACACAAATGAACCTGGAGCGCAAGGAGTCTTGTGCTCAATGCTTTGCCTATTCATACTGCCAAATATTCACAGATAAGAACCACAAGTGGGCTCAGCTTTAATGTCACACCACTGTCACTTTAACCAAACTGTGTCCTTAGCACTGTGCTTCAGTGCTGAATCATTACTGAGTCAGAGGTTTATAAATATCACCACTTGAATCACTTGGACTTTTCTTCAGTGGTCCCTATTTCCCTCTCTAAGTTTCAATTAGACCTGACGCTGTAAAGGGAGCGATGTGTGACAAGTCTACTTCCCACACTAGCGAGGCTGCTAAGTCTCTATGACGTGCGTAAGAGTACATTTACAAGAAGGAACATTCTAAAATTATGCTTAATGTATTCTCATCCAATTCACTAAATAAATGATGTAAGTTGAAGACAGTAAGCTATACTCATCTGTTTTTTCTAACAGCTTACTAAATGTCAGAAAGAACCTCAGTATTCGAAACTAGGACACCATTCTTCACTCCTTAAAGATAAGATTGACTGCACACTTTTTTTTTTTTAGGAAAAGAATGCAGTTGGGGGACAATAAAGAGGTTAAAAGGAGTCAAATATATGGTGACAAGGAGACTAGCTTTGGGGTAGTGAGCACACAATGCAAAATACAGACGATGTGTTATATCTTGTCCATCTGAAACATGTATTAATGTTTAACCAATGTTACCCCAATGCATTTAGTTAATTTCTTTTTAATGCTATGAAGAGATAATGTAAATATATAATATTCAAAATCTAGGGGAAGCAGGGATGGCTCAGCGAGTTAAGCGCTCACTTTGCAGCTTGCAGCCCCAGGGACCAAGGATCAAATCCTGGCCCCAGCCTGTGTGGACCCATATGCTGAGCTGAGTGTGCTTCCCATGCAGGAGGCCCCCAGTTCAGTTTTCACCCCCTAGTTTGACCCCTGGCTTCAGGGGGCGTGCCTCCTATGCAGAAGGCCCTCAACCCAGTTCCTACCCTGCATGGCCCCTGCCCACCTATGTGGGAAAAAACCATGTTGAAAACTGACGACGTGCAACTATGCAGACTGCTCTGGGCCCTCCCCCTCTCTCTGTCCCTCTCTGTCACTGTCTCTCTCTGTCTCTGTCAAAAACAAAAATAAAAATAAATAAATAAAAAATGTCCTTTGGTAGAAACGGTTAAAAGTTAACACTCAAAAAAACAGCTGAGATGCCAAGTTGAAAGCAGATGAACTGTGACTGCTGGCCTGTGAAATCGTTTCAGAAAGGGATTTGGTTAAGGAATAGGGAGCGAGGAATTAGTGACTGAGTGCACAAGTCAACATCCATAGCGTCAACTCATCATCTATGGGAACAATAATGGACATCAGCAAAGATAATCCAAACACCTTTTATATTTGCTTTGGTATCATAACCTATTGTTATGATGTGCAATAGACTTATCTTCCTAACCATATTGAAGATGTGTCTGTCTTTTTTGGCAGTTACCCCCTGCTGGATGGGGGCAGATACCCAATGGCACCGTCAGGGGCACAAGGAAGCCAGGGAGATCAAATGTGTCCAGAGATCTCCTATGGAATAAGTTGTGCCTGTGAGTGAGTAGGAGGTGAGGCCTGGAACACAGAGGGCAAGGAGTGGGGCCCATCACAATAGCTGTCACTCTGTAGGCCATCAACCACCCTCAAGGTGGCCCGTGGGTGAGCAGGATTGCAAACACACCTACTCAGTGCAATGACTGTTTGTCCCCTCAAGCGCATACCCCACCCCTTTAGAGGCCCCGTGTCTAGAGCGTTGTGGATGACAGACCTCATAAAAGGAGCACTTCTTCTGCTGGGTCCAAGTGAGAAAGGCCCACGTGAGTGCTGGGTGAGAGCCTCCTGGCTTCTTTGAGGCCAGAGGAATCCTGAAGCCATACATCACCCATCTATGCTTTGAGACACGCTTTAGATGCTTTTTCTAGAAGACTTGCAACTACCCTAAACACTGAATGGATCATAGAGCAGATCTATGGCCAAACGTGTCGGAGTCTGCATGGAACTCTGCTTCATGGTGTTCTGGGAAAACCTTTCAACCTATTAGCTATAGTAGTCAGTATGGCTGTATAGATCTTCGTGCTTTGGACTATGCTGGGGACATTGTCAAGTGTTCTGGACCATCAATGGAGCCTAAATTCAAAATTCAGATATTGTCTTTGCAGGAAATCTTAGTATATTTATGGCATCCAAAGAGGTGGCACTGCCATTGCAAAAAGCCCTAATCAAGTATTTGTAAAAGAGTAATTGCGTTAGAAGGAGACAAAATTCATACTAATACCGGTAATCCCTCAGACTTCTTTAAAATCCACAGTTATGTGCCAACAGATCATGTTTGGTTAGAAGGTGATAATCTACAGAATTCTACAGATTCCAGGTGCTATGGACCTATTGCATATGGACAGCTAAGAGGACATATCTCTGAGATTTGACCTCTGAATGACTTTGGATTTCTACAGGACAGCTCGAATGGCCACAGATTTTCAGATGATTAGCAAGCATTTATTCTTTGGACTTGATTATTGTCTCCTGTGGAAGTCAATTTATTATTACCACTGAAATAATGCACTCCCAATAAAAAATTACCATTCAACAAAAAAGGAGCCCTCACCCCCTAAATTCAGGAGACAAATCCAAAAAACGTTAATATGGATTAACTGAAAAACAAACAAGCTAAGCCAAATGCTGAGAGTGACCCAAAGACGGGGGTAAAAAATAAATAAATAAAAAATTGCAAAGTAATGTTTTCGATTCTTACGAAGATCAACTGTGATTTATGAAAAATTCTCTGTAACCTTTTAAATTCTAGGGAAGGTGACCATGAAACAACTAATTTCAAATCCTCCTCCCAGAAACAGCTCAAACCATAAAAGTAAAATACCAGAAATACTTCCTCAGTGCTGAATGTAAGGCCTGGGGCCACTAACAAGGGGAGATGATCTGATCTACACAGTGGAAAGGACACAGGCTCAGAGGAGCTCACTGAACTGCCTACTCAGGTTCCCCAGCCTGGAAGTGGCTCATCCAGTGCTGCAGGAAGTAAGGGAAGCAAATCTTGACAAATGTCACCAGCATTCCCTATTAAGCAGGAATGAGAGAAAAAGGTGAGGGTGGGCAACGGACAGGACCCAACCACGAGTTCAGAGGCTACAGGGGCAGGGCAGTCAAAGCAAACCGGTGGCCACAACAGAAAACCTTGCAGCAAGCCAGCCGGCTGCCCACTCAGCTTCTCAATAGCAGCACAGACTCATTCTGACAAGGAGAAGCGGTTCCCTCAAATGGGGAAGGAGTCAGGACCCTCCCCACCAGCCCTTGTTCTGAAAGGGCAAGAAAGACTATCAGAAAGGTGAAGACCCACGTGGTGTGCAGGTACTTTTCTATCAGAACTCATTGCAGCACCTACTTGTATACTGGAGCAGGCCACAAAGGAAACTTTGCTAGCTCCAAGTTGCTTCTCATCCAAACTTGTACCTATCTGGCCACTTCCTCCTGATATATTGAAATGTATCCCCAAATTAGAGGCAATTTGGGACATTGTAGAAGGACAACTCCCCACAATAAGTCACTCTCCCAGTTTGGTGGGTAAAAGCCCCAGGGCAGACTCCAGAAAGCTATACCCATCCTATGTGCTTGGAGAGAGGCCAGGCTGAACAGAAAACCACACGGGAAATATCTGGCCTTCAGTGTGATCATTTCAGCAAAGACAGGAAACACAACTTCTATGACAAATGCAGAGATTCTCCCCCTTCCTGACCAACAGGTGACCCCCATTTCCTTACCCTATTCAGGCTGCCGAATGATCAAACAGATAACATTACCCAGCAACACCCAATACTCCAGGTGATCTATGAGAAAAAAATTTGTCAACAACAGACCAGAGTCAGACAATTTCTCTGCAACATTAAAAGCCAAAAGAAAAGGGAATCCCATTTTTTTTTTTTAAAGGGAAATAG